>PVLA01009226.1:0-78012 GCA_004027455.1 Hydrochoerus hydrochaeris
CCTTCCTTCCTTCCTTCCTTCCTTCCTTCCTTCCTTCCTTCCTTCCTTCCTTCCTTCCTTCCTGATTATGTTGGCTACTTTTCTCTCATTGCTCAGACAAAATATCCAGTGCCTAAAATCAAGGAAGGAAAGGTTTGTGAAGGTTTCAGTCCATACTCAGCTGGCTCCAAGGCAGGCTGGCCCATGGCATAGGAGCATCCATTCAGTGGAAGAGGACAACAAAAGCAGCCAGAGCAAAAAGGGAGAAGCCTGAGAGAAGACTCTTTCTGTCCCTTATATTGTATAGAGGCCACCTGCCCTAGAACAGGTGGAACATTCACACCCATAATCCCAGCTCTAGACAGTGAGCCAATCACAAACTAGATTTAGCTGCCTCTGAAAGGCACCCCCTCACAACTGCAGGAGGCTTTGGGGGACATCCAGACCCAAAACATAGCACTGAGTTCAACCTTAGATTTCAAGTTCTTGAGAGACAGTAAAGGTTGCTGTACATTGTGATAAATGGAGACTGATTATAACAGCTGGATAAATAAAGTGGGTTGAGATAACTGGGGAGGAAATGGACTATGGGTCAGAAGGAGGTGGCCCTGAGACTGTGAGGACTGCAGATAGAGGGACTGGCAAACATAGAGGCCCCGAGGAGGGTGTGCGCTTGGCTTGGGGGCTTCCTCATGTTGGGAAAGAGGGAGTGCGATTTAATGAGGCCAGGTCAGGGGACTGGAGTGTGCAGAAGCTTGGAGCGTGGAAAGGGGCGAGCCTTGGGGTGCATTGTGCCTTGGGGTCAGGACGTTGCCGCTGTATTACGTGGGAGCTGGGGACACGGGGTGCTGTGGCCCCTGAGCCCACGTGGCCCTGGAGTTCTACCGGTCTCTGAGCAGAGTGGGTGAGGTGTCCCCGCGCTCCCAGGCACTATTCCCTCGGGGTCTGCTGTGGAGGGCAGGACCTGCCCCCCGCCATGTACTTTACCCATAACTCTGGGCAGGAGGCTTCACTTCTTTGAGCTTCAGCTTCCTCACTGATAAAAGGACAATAATAATATTTGCTTCATGAGGCTGTTATGGGAGAGGAAATGAGATAATAACAAGGGGTGATCAAGTTGTATGACAGATGTTTCAATTTCTTTCTTTTTTTTCTTTTTTTTTTCTTGTTTTTTTGACTGTTTGAGGCAGGGTCTCAGTGTGCAGTTCAGGCTGGCCTTGAACTTGCTTTGTAGCCCTGGCTGGCCTTGAACTTGCAGCAATCCTCCTGCCTCAGCCTCCTGAGTGCTGGGATGATAGGTATGAACCATCACCCTTGGCCTATGGCAGATGTTTAATTTAAAAAAATGCATTTACAGTAAAAGGCACATTGCCATGAACCCCCCTCAGAATCCTCCCCCTAGTTTCAAACATGCTGATCCCATCATTCTTGTCACTTTCTGAAACAGCTCTGAAGTCCTCTTTGTGAGTCTTTTGTGTGTGTGTGAGAATCTTTTTCAGATGTGACAAAAAATACAATGACTGCTGCTGCCCAGCGCCGTCCAATGGAGAGGCAGCTCATAAAAACAGGACAGTGTGTCCTGACCCATCTTATTCCCTGGCTCTGGCGCTGGTGACTTGGCTCTTCCCTAAGGTCAGAATTACCCTGGAAGGGAAACATTTTGAATCAGTTCAGGACATTGAGGCATAAAAACAATTAAAATGTTCTGTGTCCACTGCCTTTCAGTCTCTTTTTTCTGGCCAGAACTTTGTCATTAATCATGTTGTCCCTCTGCATCCAGTGAGTAAAATGGCTCCTTGGGCCACTTCCTGGTGCTTCTCCATCTTCAGCATTTACCCATTGGATGGTGCTGGCTCTAGGTATGACTGTGTTTATACTGTTTGGCCCTCCTGAGAGATTTTACCCATTATTCACTTGAGTAATTTTTGGTCTGTGTCTCACCTTCCCTCCTGCGAGTCCTCTGGGGGAGGCAGAGCTGTGCCGGGGTCCTCTGATACTGAACTGTCCGCCCTTGTGGGGTGTGGACATAGCGTGACTGCCATTCGGTCCAGGTCTTGGTGAGTCACTTGCTGGTTCTCCTGCAACCGAGGGACGTGAGCAGCCTGCACACATGTGTGCGTGCGTGCGTGTTTTAGAGAGGAAGAGTTTCACGAATCCTCTTAACTCGCAGGAGGAGGCTACAGGTCCAGTCTCTCCCACCTCCTTTCACCTCCGTCTGCACTCACTTCCGAGTAATCCCATGAGGCTGTGGGCCTTGGGTCAGGGAGTGCTTCTCTCTCATGAGCGCGCTGCCTGCTGAGCGGCTGTCACCTGGAGCCTCCACTCTGGCCGTGTCCAGCTGCCGCCAAGCTGACTGCCCTCACTTCCATCTCAGGGCTTGCCTCTTTATGGCCCACTCCACACAGATTTGGTGACAGGGACTCCTGTATGGACCGTGTGACTGCTTGGCTGCATGTTGGATGCTTGATGTTCCTGATGAGGAAATAGGGTCTCCCCAAGCTTCTTGCTTACCTGACTGGAACCCCAGAAAGGAACCTTATTTGGAAAGTGAATTTTTGCAGATGTAAACCTCGTCTAGAGGAGGTCTTTTCGGGTTAATGGGGCCCCCATCCCATAATCCTTGTACTTACGAGTGGGAAATCGAGATTAACTGTGATGCCCAAACTGTCAGAAGCAAAGAAGGACTCCCTTGTGATCTTTGAGAGAACACCTTGATTTTAGACTTGGAGCTTCTGAGGGCTTTGAGATACATTTCTGTTGCTTCAAGTCACCTACCTTGTACTTTGCTATGGCAGTCCCAGGAAACCAGCTAATGCCACATGGGACTACTTCCATACTGGACATGCTAAACGCTGCAATTTCATTTGGTTCTTTTAGATGATTTCCAGCTTTTTATTAGGAGTCTTTATTTTTGCATTTATTGGCATGGTAGTATTCTTAATTGTTGAATCTTTTTCCTTTTAGTTCTTTGAATATGCATATTTGGTTGTAAGATTGGACATCTGAGCTTACTTAGAGACCATTCCTCTGGGATGAGTTTTTTTTTTTTTTTTTGTTTCTGGGTATGGCTCATGCTTTCTTATTTCTGCACATTCTTGCAACTTCAGTATTGAGAACCAGGTAATTTATTGTAGCTACTCTGGATTCCCTCTCTGCCTGGTGCTGTTGTTGGTGTTTGTTGTTGATTAGCTTATCTTGGCTAAGTCTGTGATTTCTGTCTTCCTAGCAAGCATGTGGTTTCTGATGGCTCTTTGGTTTTTAAGAATTTCTTGTTTTATTTTAAGGCTGGCTTCTTAGGGCTTCAGTTTCTTCATAGGTCAGTGGTCAACTAACTTCTGGCTACAGGTTGTGCTCAAATAACGGGTATTAGCTTTCTGTCTGCTTTGCTGCCAGAAATAATTACCACAAAAGACGTGGCTCAAATCAACTCAAATGTATCAGTGTACAGCAGGCTGGAAGCGCTGCACAGGTCTCACTGGGCCAGTCACGGTGTGGGCAATGCTGAGCTCCTCTGGAGGCTTTGGAGGAAGAATCCATTTTTTAGCTCTTCTGCTTCCCATTCCAGTTCTGGATCTGGTTCTGGTTCTGGCATCAGCACTTCAAGGTCATGGCCCACTTCTTCTGCCTTGCAAGCCAGCATGGTAGGTCAAGTCCTCCCGGCCTCTCTGACCTAAGTGAAAGTGCTCGGTGCTTGTAAGGAATCGTGCAGTTAAGTGAGGACCATCTGGACCGTGTAACCACATCACAGCGCGTAGGTCCCGTTGCAGAGGGTATCATAGTCACAGGTTCTGGGACCTGGACATCTCTACAGGGGTGGTGGGATGGGGGAAGGGAAGTTATTCTGCATTTCTTAATCCAGTCAAGCCTGTGCCTGTGCAGCCCAGCCTGACACTGAGAAGCCACCTGCGAGTCCCCACACAGGTGTCTCTCCGCCCAGGCCCTGCAGATTCCAGCTGCTCCGGCTACTGTGTGTTCCCCTCACCACCTCCTACTCCATGGCAGGGAAGGGCATCCCCTCTGAGAGCTGGTGACTGTGGGTCCATGTTGCAGGGTCACCATCCTGGGATGCCCGCTGTGTGTGCCCCACAACATGGGTTTCGTAGATTCTACTTAGTTTTATCACTGTTTTGGCAGGAGGGCAAGGTGGAAATTCTCACCTCATCTTGTATGTAATGGCTTTAATCACTGTTATAGGAGGAATAAATGTTCATTAAGAATAGCCAAGGACTTCAGGGCTAGCACTATGCTTTCAATACACAATGGCTGCACGAAATCGCTTGGTAAAAGTACAAATCTCACAGGTGTTAAATGCAAAAGGCGTAATACTTCTTCTCCCTCTCTGCTTCCTTTTTCTTTCAGCTAATCACTGTTAGTGTTCCTTTCACAGACCACTGTATGCATATATAAGCTTTTTCCTAAAGGGTTTGTACTATTTCATTACTTCATTGTTTGCCTTTTATTTGGAAAATTTATTTAAAAACTATGTATCTCAGGTGCCTCCCTGTACCAGGACATGCAGACTGTCTCATTCTTCTAAAGAGCTGTGTAGCATTCTGTCGTGTAGATAAACCGTAATTCATGCTGGAAAACTAAAGGTCCCCCGGGCAGCACCCTGTCCATGCCTCAGTGGACCTCGAACTTTTCTTCCCTTTGTGCGCTGAGTGCAGTGTGGGCAGAGCTCGTACCTGCAAGGGTCCATGGAAGCTGAGGTGGAAATTCTGACCATGCAGGCATGTGCAAGGTAGATGGCAGCAGGTGGCAGAGAGGAGAAGAGAATATTCTGGAAATGAGGGCCAGGGGGAAGGGGAGGGAGAGCACAGCCTTAGCACTGCACAGGGCTGGGGAGATGGCGTCATTCCTGAGGAGGCTTCCTGGAGCAGGTGACAGGGAGTCGGAGGAGCCTGGGGAAGGGCCTTCCACAAGAGGCCTTGCAGGTGCAGAGAGCAGCATGGAGAGAGGCAGGGACGGGGCCCGGATGTGGCGGGAGTTGGGCAGGGTACCCTGCTCGTGATGGAGAGTGGCAGCGGCACCAGGTGACAACAGTGAGGATGAGGGGCCCACCGGAGGTGAGCAGGACGCAGGACGGGAACCTCCGAGGGGTTCTGCCTGTTCAGGGCCTGCCATAGACTGGGGGACAGGATTCACGGATGAGGGCGCCTACCAGGGGACCCCTCTTGCTAAGAGTACATTCCTGTGACCTTTCCTCCCGACTCCCCTTCCTTCCCTCCACTTCAGCTGTCTGGTACATGTCCTCCTTCCCTGGCCCCCAGGCCATATTTCTAAGGTGTCTGGGCCGAGGTTGCCGCGGGCCCACACTGCCTCCTTGTGCCGGGCCTGTGAGTAACACTCGGCAGGCGCCTGGCTGACCTGGGCTTGGGAACCTCCTCCCAAGGAGCTCCCCGCCTGCCTCAGGCTATCATCTTCCCACCAAGGAAGGGGAGGTTCCCCTCTTCGTTGATCTTGCACTTTGATTCTTTTAACTTCAGTGAAAGTTTTTGGATTAGCCTGAGCTCTTGGGAGGACTCGGTCTAAGAAGAACAGGTCCACAAAGCTGGGCTCCAAACCTTCTGTGGCCTGCAAGGAGGTTGCCAGGAGCAATCAGGAGCCTCTCACCACCTGGAGAGGAGTCTGAGCCTTCAGCAGGCCCCGGGCCTCTGAGGGCTGGCCGTGCTTCGTGTTTCTGTCTCTGTTCTTGGCGTGGCCCCTCCGTGCATCAGTGAGAAAGTCCCGATCCAAGCCTGGGAAACACTCCTGGCCCAGGTTCAGACTGGCCCGTGTCCCACCTTCTGCATAGCCACTCGTGGTCCTTCTCAGTGTCTCTGCTGCCCAATTTGGTGGCCTGGAGGATAACAGGGACCCACTGTGCCATGGCGAATGCACAAACCATCCCCAGCCTGTGATTCAGAGGTGGCCAGGGTGGCAGGGGACAGTGTGGTGAAGAGACAGAAGTTTACAAAAGAGGGAGTGACAGGGCAGCACCACAGGTGCCTGAGAAGGTCCCAGCCCTGAATGCACGGAGACGGTCTGGACGCCACTCCTCACCCCTCTCTCGTGGCCTGGTCTGGACGCCGTTCCTCACCCCTCTCCCGTGGCCTGGATTGGTTCCCCCTCTGGCCTCTGTTCTCTTCTTCTCCACAAGTTCGCCCCTGAGTCTCCACCATCTCTGCTCACTCCCCACCCCTGACCTGGGGTCTAGGTGACTTTAGGGGCCAGAGTGGAGACCCTGAGTGTGGTTGCCCTGAGGGCCAAAGATGAGGTTGGAATCTAGGACCCACGAGCCTCAGGCAAACTCATGCTCCCTTTGGAGCCTTGGTTTCCTTGGGTGTTAATTTTCCTCTGTGGGCCTCAGGGGACTTGTGTGTGTGTGGGAATCAGATGATGGCTAGGAAAGGGCCTCCTGGGAATACTGTAGGCACTGATGATGATGATTAATAAATACAAACGTATGGACCATTCTGTTCCATGCCTTCCTTGGTGAAAGCTGAGGCTAAAGGAGGGTGGCACCGAGGGCTGGAGAAATATCACGCTGGCCAACACCAATGAACCCGAAGAGGCCATGGGTATCTTTAGGGCTTTGTACTCTCTCTTCACAGTGAAACAGTGTGGGCCAGGTGCGGAGTCTTCCCTGCTCCTGTGCCTGGAGACCCCCCTCTCCCCCAAGAGCCGTGTGGCCTAAAGGTTAGCAGTCTGGGACTTGAGGTCCTAAGATCTGGACTCATCCTTGTCTCCAACAGTTGGTAGAGGTATCTGAGCTATAGCTTCTTCTCTCTGTGCCTCAGAGTCTCTTTAGTACCGGGGGGGTGATTTCGACAGCGGTATTTACCGAGGGTCTTGTTTCAGTGAGGTGGACGATCACAGTACAGCCCTCGGTTTGGCAGCTGGTACACAGTAAATGCCAGCCTTGATCTGACTGCCACCTTCCTGCTCTCGGGCTTAGCTGTTTTGCTTTCGTGCCCTTGGTGAATAAAATCATGCAGCTTAATAATGACCAGGCAGAGAATAAGGAAAAAAAAATCTAATGAAAGATGGACAAGCCACTGAGGACTGAGAGGACCTCAGCAACTCTCCAATCCAGTCCTCTCATTTTAAAAATGTGGCAATTGAAGCCCTGGGAGGAAAGATTTTTTTCCAGGGTTATATAACAAATTCAGTTCAATTTATTGACTCTCTTCTCATGCCTATTTTTCACCAAGCATTAGTGGCTGGATAAGAAACAGTTCTTGCCTCTGCAGAATATTTTTTTCCAATGCCTGAAAGATGCAAAGTGAAGTTATCATGATCAGAATTTAACCCGGGAAGTTCTGGTTTCAGTAGACGAGGGAGAACTTTGCCTGTGCTCTGCTCTTCCCCAGGAGGAAGGCTCCCACGTGTGGCCCATGACGGAAGTTTCTCACTGCTTTCAGTTCCCTCTGTGGCTTCGTGTTCTGTGACACACCCTAAGGAGAGCTGGTTCTGGCTAGAAGCTCACTGAGTAACTGGGGTGAGAGGCAGGAAAACAGACCTGCGAGCTCACCAGTGATGAGGTGGAGGTGGGGTGTGCACTCGTACCCTGGTAGACCTGTCCCAGAGGTCTAGAGCCCTCTTCCCTCTGCCCTGTGCTTTTATGAGGATGGAAAGTTCTTCCAAGAAACGCTGAAGCACAGTCCTAATCAGGGACCGAGGGTGCACAGCAGGGCAGCTGTTGGAGTGGAGCCAGCAGGAAGTAGATGCCAGCTACAACTTCCTGTGGCCATGCCTAGCTGACTTTTCCTTGGCATGGACCTATATGATTGCATTGATGCTCGCAGCAATCTCAGAGGCAGGCTCTGGTATCTCCTCATTTTACAGATAAGCGAATAGTCATGGCTATTCAGTAACTTGTCTATGGTCACAGAGTAAGAAGAGGAGCTCAAGTTTGCATCTAAGGGATTGGCTTCTGTCCCAGCTTGGAGCCACAGGCAGGGATAGAGTGCATGGCTGTAGACGAGTCACTCAGGAGGTTTGGATCTGCTGTTTGTGGTGGTCACAAACATCAGCGAGGAGGGACTGAACCTGGGCTGGACAGAGGGCCACCTGCGAGTGGGAGGGCAGAGGAAAGGGCCTTCTGCTCTTGTTTGTGTTCCCCTCTTCAGGGGTTTGTCTGCCTTTTCTGTGTTTACAGCCTTCTGCCTGCTCAGCACTTTGCCGACTCTTGCCTGTTTCCATGTTATTGCACAGATTTGCAGGTGGAGGTCCCCATGACAAGCCCTAGATGGCTGAAGGAAGAGACAGTTCTTAGTCTACACCCACATTTCCCACCCTGGGACTTTGCCAGTCATGACTGTTAAGCAAGTGAACTCGGAACCACGGGGTAGAACTCACTTACCCTCCACTCAGGAGACCTACCACAGTTAGTGGTGTTTAACAAAACTTCAACCTCCCCCTACCTCCAAGCTCATGGCGAGCCAGCGCTTCCTGACCTGCTTTGAGATGAGACATCCCCCTGTCACCTGAATTGGGAAATAAGGTGTGAATGCGAAGAATTGGAGTGTCACTTCCGGGGAGAAAATTTAAGAGACAGTGTGAGGTTTGTGTTACTCCTTCTTTGTCTCCATGGTGACCTCCACTAGCCTGAGTCCTGGAGTGCTTGGACCATAGCCCTCTGCTGACCCACAGCGGCTGACAGTGCAGGCAAGCTGTGCAATTTCTACCTCAGCCCTTCTGGTGAGATGCGTCCCTGAAGACCTGAGGGATGGATTCGAACATGAACATCGCTCTCGTCAAGTGCGGGAGAGAACAGGCGGACCTGGAGCTTGAGTGGAGCACAGAGAACTCTGCTGTTTCCAGCTCAGGGCTGGGTTTTAAGACAGCCAAGGTGCACGAGGGCGCTCTGGCGCTGAGCGTCGTCAAGGCCAGAGGGACCTGGAAGGGCCACTTGGTCTGTGAGCTGCGGCGGGGCAGTCGGTGGAGAGGAAGGCGATCAGTGAAGGTTGGGTGGATTTTGATGAGCAGAATTGAACCGTGTGTTCTATTCTGACCACACAGTTCTAAATAGTCGCAGTCATTGCCGTTACTTAGAAGTCCAGGCTCCTGTCCTCTCTGGCTACGTCAGGAGACCGAGGTGCTGCCTGCTGTTGCCCGCAGATGGTTCGCCATTGTTCCATAGCTCCTGTGCGGGCCACAGGACTCCAGATGCCGGCTGTGAAATCAGGAGCTTTTAAAAGTAAGAGTGGCTTCAGCCAGCAGGGACTGGGCAGTTGAGGGTTCCGGCGGTAAGCGGACTGGCCTTGCTCAGTTTCCCTTTCTGCGGAGAGGCCAGAAGGAGAGAGGATAATGGGGCAGGAGAGCTGAGCATGCGTGCCAGGAGTTACGTAAGTCTGCAGGGGACCACTCCGGCCGGATTGTCTGTGCTCACAGATGAAAGGAGATGTGAGCAAACGCAGAGAGAACAAAGGCAGTGGAGGAAACCCAGGCAGCCGCATGGCAGGCGGAGACATCAGGGGAGGAAGACAAAGGAGCTAAATTTATACCATGGAGAAAGGTGCCTTGGCGGCCGGGAGCGCTCTATAAATACCTGGAAGGCAGTGGGCTCCAAGGGAAAGGAAGGATTATTCACTGTCATCCAGATGTAGGCCAGAGATGGCAGCCAGAAGGAAGCTGAGCGGGCGTCAGGCTGCTGGGCCGGGGAATAAAGCGGCGTTTGTGCCATGGCCCTGGTCCAGGCTGCAGGACATCCTGGCCGCTGCCCACCCGGGCTCTGGGAACCCACGGGGACACTTGCCCGGCATCTCCGTGTCCTGGCAGCAGGACAGCCCTGGGTGTGTGCCTGTCTCTGCTCGCCTCTGGCTGAGCCTGTCCTCCCTGTGAAGCAGGCTGAACGCTGCCCGGGGACAGCCAAAGGCCTGGGGCAGGTGTGTTTCCCGTGCTGTCCTCTTGAGGGAGCGTGTGTCTGCATGATGCCTTTTACAGTCTTAGGGACTTGGTGCCCCTGCACAGCACCACTCGACCCTTTTTCCTTCTTCCCTTCCCCTGCTCTGTCCCACTTCTCTCTGTCTCTAGGTCTCTCTCTCATTTTCAAACTCTCTCTCTCTGTTTCCTATTGTGTTTTATTTATTTATTTATTTTTAAAAGATGATTTGTGCTTTGAGTTTCTCATAGAAGAGAAGCTATGTGATATTTAACTGATGTGTTTGACTTATTTCACTTAACACTGTGATGTCACAGTGCATCTATTTTCCTACAGATGACGTGAATCTGTGCTTCTTTATAGCAGAGTAGTACCCCACTGCATGGAGCTACCACCCTTTCTTCATCTGCTTATCTGTGGATGGACGTGCAGGCTGTTCTCAACAATTGTGCTGCGATCCACACAGATGTGCACACATCACTGCTCCCAAAGCCTTTGACTCTTCTGGGAAGATATCTAGGAGGGGAACAGCTGGGTTGCGCCAGTTGGGGCCATTGTTAAGTAGTGGGGAGGTTTCTTCCGTCCCTGTCCCTCTTTCCCATCCTCCCTCACATTCTTCTTGCAGTTCTTCCCTCAAGCATTTCTTGAACTCCTTGCCACCCCTCTGTGGTCCTAGACCTGGGCCCCTGAGAAAGTAGAGTCCTGGTCCCAGAGAAGCTAATGGCTCAGAGGTGGACATGGCCCCAGGGACCTCCCTGCTGGTGCCGCAGTACACTGCTGAGGCAGGGACTCAGCTGCATGCAGCCCAGGAGGACAGGTGTGTGGACAGAGGGGATGGCACCGGTTCACTGATGACGGTAATGCAGGCCATGTCTGCCACACACAAGGAGGCATGTGATGGGCTGGCAGGTCCATGTGGCTGTCCAGAGGATCAAGCGAAGGGCTTGGAGCAGACAAGGGCCAACGGGATGTCCTCACGGTGGTGGGATCTCTCTGTTGACAGATAGGTGACAGACCTAAGCCAGTGGCCAGGGCAGAGCACTGCTCCACTCCTCCCCACCTTTCTGGGCGCCTTGGACAATTCGAGAAGCCTGAGGTAAGGTATTGACCTGGAGGCCGTGCTGACATGGGTGGGCAAAAGTGCTGCTTAGCTGGGGCTGAGCATCCAGGAAACTGCTGAGCTCGGGCTTCCTGGCTCGGTGGGGATAATATCCCATGCCCACCCATGTTTCTCGCAGGAGGAAGCCCCTCCTGGCCAAGCTTCCGGACTGAGGCCCAGGCCCGGCTGGCCCTTGTGACACTTTCCTGCCTGGCTGAGAAGCGGAGGGGTGGAACGGGGTGGAGCAGAGCCAGCAGGAAGGCCAGGAGGGTTTTGTGGTGGGAGAAAGTGGTGGAGATCACGTGAGCAGGAAGCCTTGGAGGCCCCGCTGTGGTGTCTGGGGAGGAGATGTCACCCACAGACGCGTGGAAGTGGACGTGGCAGGCTCGGGTCTCCAGGCCCAGGCAGCCGGGTGTGCAGTGGACACCTCAGTTAGGAAACCGACTGGGGCTGCACCGCACTGGTCTTCCCTCCCCAGGGAATGCGAACTTAGGTTCTGTTTGCTGCGGGTCCAAGGGACCATCTTGGGCCACAGAGATGTGGGCAAACTCACTCACAGTGAGAATGGATTAAAAAGAAGTACAGTGATCGTATAAGGAAAGAGAATGAAAAAATAGAAGCAAAGATAAAGAGGGAGGGAGGGAGAGAGAGAGAAGAACAGAGCGGCTTTGTCTTTGGTATTGCTAGTTTGGGCTTCTAGACCAGGCTCCTGTATTCTTCTGGTAACGCCTTTTGTTTCGGGCAGTTTGAAAGACTTCTTTGTGACCAAACAATTGGAAAATGACAGGTCGTCTTGTTCATTCACAATCAAAAAAAGTTGCACCTAAGATTTTCAGCACTCTTTTTTTTGGAAACTTTGCTCCATCATGAGCTTTCTTAATACTGTCAACTGGACACACCCTTCTGCTTAGAAAATTTGTCTTGAGGACCAGTCAGAGGGTCTTACAGTGCAAGGCAATTACTTATGTTCTACGACAGACCACTTTCCTCTTTATATTCTGTCCTCTTTTGGAAGTAACTTGTATGTAGTAGCTATTGTTAATTCCTTCTATTGAATAGAGAAAGTTTCTTAGAATCCCCAAAAGCTAGCTCAAGAAAGGGAGAGGAAAGAGATTTAGACTTTGAAAAAAAAAAAAAGAGCCTATATTTTTAATTTTGTTTGGAAAACTGCAACTCTTGAAAGGTGGTAGAAATTAATGGGTTATTTATTGTTAGGGTTGAAGAACCAACCGTAAGGCACTGGATTTGTTTGCTTAACAGCCCTTTCTAAACATTTTGCAGCAGTTTAGAACTTAAATTCTCCGACAGAGTCTGAGCACTGCTGAGGAGATAGGGATCTCAAACCAGAGCTTTCTGAACAGTCAGGGATTTTCTCCCTTTGACCTCCAGGTCCTCCTAGCTGATTGCAGTTTCTGCTTCCTCGGTTCCTGGCAGGGAGTAAGGTCAGACAGGTTCTGTGGACTGACCTCACTTCAGGCTGGCTTTGACCCAGTTATTTAACCTCCTTAATCTCTGCTCTTGCTTTAAGTGGGGCCCAAGAGCATCCTTAATTGTGTAGGAAAAACAAATGCTTTTCCTGCCCGTGCTCTCACAGAGTTTGCAACACTTCCAGAATTTCTGACGCCAGTCCTGCACTCTCTGGATAACATCTGAGTGTCTTCATTCAATTACAGCACTATGCACCCTGGAATTAGTGCCAGAGCAGCAAGTTAATCGCTCAGTACCCCCCCCCCACCAACTGCCCCACTTCAGATGCCAATCACAAGTCCGAGTCTCCTGTCTTCCCAGCTTCCTTGTTATAAATGGGGTGCTTTATAGCCCCCTCTGTGGGTTTGATAATTTTCTGTCATGGCTCACAGAATGCAGAGAAACATTTATTGGATTACTGTAGAGTTTACAATAAAAGATCCCCAAATGAACAGGCAGGTGAGGTACATAGGGTGAGGTGTGGAGCTCCCTGCATGCAGGAGCTTCAGTCCCTGTGGATTTGGGGTGCACCATCTCCCAGTGCTCAGCTGTGTTCGTCAACCTGGAAGCTTTGTGCACCCCACACTTCAGGTGTCTTTGTGGAGGCTTTTTCGCATAGACATGATGGATTATTAACTCTCCAGCTCTTCCTTCCCCTTAGAAAGAAAGTTCCAACCTCCCAATCATAGCCAGGTGGCGTGGTTAGTTCCTTCACTGCTGAGACAAAATGCCTGATCCCCACAGTTTAAGGAAGGGGAGGTTTAACTGACTCATGTTTCAATCCATAGTTGGCCGGCTGCGAGGCAAATGGTGTGGCAGAGGGGCCTGGCAGAAGAGAGCTGCTCATGGCAAGGTGGACAGGAAGCAGAGAAAGTCAAGGGAAGAGTTGGGGTGGGGGATGTAACCTTCTGGGTCACATCCACAGTGATGCGCCTCTTGGGACTAGGCCCCACCTCCTAAAAGCAAGTCAGCTAAGATGTCCCTATAATTTTGTCACCTTCCAAAGATCCCACCTATGCTCCCATGATGCTTTGGGGCGATGTCTAGATAGAAGCCATGGGACCCATCCAGGAGGCCATCAACTCCTTCCTCATTAGAGCAAAAGGCCCAGGAAACTCCGAGAGGTGTAGGGCCAGAGTCAACAACCAAATGTTAGAAATAGAGATGCTCCTGGCACCCCCATCCATGAGGAAATCACAACAGCTCTGTGTCAGGGTGGGGGACAAAGACCGCACGCGTGTTTCCTGTTATAACGTGGTACCCCTTGCCTCGTCAGCCGTGCAGGGGCTGATGTCTGCAGAGTTCTGCTTCACACGCTGGCTGTTGCTGGAGCCTTCGGGACTTGACTTCCAGTAGTCACAGGCTCAAGGATCCTCAGTTTGCACATCTTCAGCTGCAGCAGAAGAAAAGTTCTGGGGCCAATTTAAATAGAAAGGAAAGTTTTAATCTGCCACCACCGGAAGCCCTCAAGTGGGAAGTGCTGCAGGGTTGCCTGAGATCGCAGTGAGAGGTGTCATCACTCAGCTCTCCTCTTTGCCATCCTCGTCCTCGGGAAGTCATCTATGCTCTCCCTCTAGGTCACAGAAAAGCTGCAGGAACTTCAGACAGAGACATTCCTGGAGTTGCTGAGGTCATATGCGCTGTGTCTCTGGGGGAGAATGGAGAAGACCTTTCCCAGAAGCTCCCGAGTCTTTCCTCCTCACACCCCCTGGTCTGAATGTGGTCACAGGCCTGGCGATGGACCCCCATGAGCACGGGTACGTGGATGAGTCACACTGTGCCTGTGAGCTGGGGTGGGATCACCCTTCTCTGTGTCCCCGAAGGGGAGATGTTTGAATGAAAGCGTGTTCTATCGGGAAGAGAGCAGGAGGGTCTGCAGGATGGGGAGGCGCCCCAGGACTGGTCCCGCGGTTCTTCCATCCGTATTACTTTCCAGGCTTCTGTGAGAATGACACAATCTGGTGGCTTAGACATTTGCTTTTCTCACAGTTTCTGAGGCAGACGCAGGCGTCTGTGAGCTGGGTCTCTGTTCAAGTCCCTTCTCTTGGCTTGCAGAGAACTCTGCCTTCCCCTGCGACTTTACATGCTCATTCCTCCTTGTTGCATGTGTCCTAATCTTATTTATTTATTTTTAAGGAACAACAATCGCTTTGGGTTAGGGCCTACTTGCAAGACATCATTTACCTTTGCTACCTTTTTAAAGGTCCTACATCCAAAATACGGCCACACATTCTCAGGTACTATACAAGTTTGACTTTTACTATATGGATTTGGGGTGAGTTCAGCTGAGGCTTTAATGCCACCTGACCCTTTTGTTTTACAGATGGGGAAGCTGACACCTGGTCAGAGAACTGTAATCTGTTCCTAAATCACATATACTCTTTAGATGCCATAGGCTCACACACTTTCCCGCAGTTTTGATTCTAAAGGTTTAGTTCCTTGATTGATGACTCTAAATCTTAAGAATTAGTTCCATGATTGTCCAATCTAGCCTACAAGTTGTGAGCTTATTTGTAGCTGCAGGACTGGTGTTGGTTTGCTGAGCAAGAGAACAGACCAGTAAAGACGCATTGGTTGACCTGCTTGGGACCCCTTGCTTGGCTTGGAGGATGGACACCTAATCCTGAGACTGTCTCCTGGCAGGAAGGGTCCCCTGGCAGAAATAGCACCTTCCACAGAGAAGGAACATGTGTCTGGTCTGGGAATTTTAATAGCCCCCAATCTTGGTTTTTATTTAATTGGATCTAATGACTTAAGTTAACAGCTTGTAAGTTAACAGTCTGCTATTGCAAGTCCTAAATAAAGCTATAAATCCTCCCACCTTATTCCCTGCAGAAGAGCTTCTCATGGCCTTTCCTACGCTCATGCATTTTGTGAGTGTATTTACACAGGGATGTATAATACACAGCCTTTCCTAAGATGAGTATGGAACTCGCCTTTGTGCTCTGGGAAGTGCTGGCCTGCACTGTGTTCCCTCATCTCCTGGGTCCTCTCCCAGGGCACAGAAAGGGCAATGTTCACGTGGCATTCTGGGAAAGCACTCCAGGTCAAGCACTGAGGGGAGGTGATCCTCGGGGCTCCAGCCGCAGGTCCAGCCTGGGTGCTCTGAGACACTGTGCTCTTGATGCCTTCCAAGTCAGAGGACCACAGGCCTGCAGACGGCAGAGCCAGCCTGGTGTGTAGCACCTCAAAGATTCCTCAATCTTGAATCCCTTGGTCACACACAGGGCTCATCACGGAACCCCAGAAGCACATCATTGGCACACCCCTTGCCCTTCTTCCTTCCACTCATGATCCTCACATTATTTTTTCCCCACTTCTGTTTCTTTCACATCTTTCATATCTCTCTCTCTCTCTCTCTGCTTAACTCTTTCAGATGTGTGCACATGCACACACATGCATGTGAGTGATAAGATTAGGTAGACCTCACTAGTGATGGCGATAGAGGCGCCAGGCTTGGGTGTTGTCTTGGTCCATTTTCTGTTGCTATAACAAAATATTGGAGACTGAGGAATTTGGAAAAGAAATTTATTTTTCACAGTTGTGGAGACTAGGAAGTCCGAGTGCATGGCTTTGACACGCACTCGGCACAAGGCTGGGAGCTTTTACTGCCTCATAATGCGGCAAAAGACATCATGAGGTGACATGGTGCAGTCAGCCAGCTGGGTCCCTCTCCTCTTCCTGCAAAGCAGGTACAGAAGCTCTGTGTCATGGTTTAGAGCGAGGATGACCCATGGTACTCTCCTGTGCTCAGAGGTGGAGATTCTGGGAGGTAACTGGGTGATGCGGCTATAACTGACTTGCTGTAGGGGGTGGGGTCCAGTTGGAAGAGTGGGTTGGGAGTGGGGTCACTGGAGGTGGGGCTGAAAGGGTGCGTCTCTCTCCTTGGCTCCTCCCTTCTCTCTCTGCCTCCTGGCCCATGGTGTCAGTAGCTTTTCTCAGCCAGACTCTTCCACCATGCTGCTTCTGCTAGGAGCCAATTGACTATGGACTGAACCCCTAAAACTGTGAGCCCAAATAAACCACTCCTCCTTTACACTGGAGGTGCTGGGTACTATGTCTCATTGCTGAGAAAGTAAATAAGGTGTCCTAGCTACCTGATCGCATCTAATCCTAATTAGGTGCCATAGACCCTATCTGCAAGTGCTATTCACACAGGGGACTAGAAATCAAGTTTACAACATAAGAATCCTGGAGGACCCATAGCCATGATGAGTGCTAAAAAATGCCATTTTCAGATGTGTACACACACACACACACACACACACTCATACACGCATATTTTAAGGAAGGGAAGAGGCAGATGAACAGAGACCTGTGGGCTGGCAGAGAAGTGCTGGGGCCTGCAATTTCCCAGCACCCTCACCCCAGAGCCACAGGGCCTGCTTCCCTGCCGCATAACAAGAGAGGTGCCCCCTTGCGATGCCACAACCTGAGCACACTGCAGGGACCTTGGTCATATGCAGGGACGCTCGGAGTCAGCCTGCAGCTCCCCTCGCTCTCATCTCCAGTTTGTCTCTGGCCATAATGCACATGCTGGTTATATAGCCTTTCACTTCCTTCCTCCCAAAGGAACTGGAGTTCTGTCACTTGCTATTATGAGCTGGGTCCTCATAACAACCCCAACTCAGACCTTGGAGCCCTCAGCCCCAACTTAACTGTATTTGGAGTTAGGACCACGAAGAGGCAGAGAAAGTTAACTGAGATTCTGAGGGTGGGGCTCCAACCCAGTAAAACAAGTGCCCTCAGAGAAGGGGAGAAGGTCATGAAGGATGTACACACAGTGGGCCAAGGACATATGAGGGCACAGTGAAAGGACATCATTCAGAAGGATGATGGGATGAAAAAGGCAGCAGCAATTCAGCTCACTGACTCCTGGATCCTGGCCTTTAGGCCACTGGAACAGTGAGCAATAGAGTTTTGCTGTTTAAGCCACATAGCCCGAAGCATGTTGATATAAGCTGGGGCAGACCAAGACACCTGCTGCCACCTGCTGCCTTGTCCCTTGACACTGCTTTCCGGCTTGGGTCCTATTTCCTCTGAAGCAGGCTTTTTAGTTTAGAAGAAAGACATTGACTTTGCAGTCTTGCCTATGTGTGAATCCTGGCGGGGCATGCTGAGCACACTGGCTGACCTTGCTGATCGTCATTTCATTGCCTGTGAGCGGGGACACTAGAGCCACTGTCAGAGATTCACATGAGATGTATGCAAAGGGCACAGAACTTGGGCTGGCATGTGTTGGTGTAATTAATACCCACACAAACTCATTGTAAGTTCTGGTTAATTAAATTAATATAGCAATATTTCAGACAAATAGGATGGAAGAAGAGAAATTAGACAATCTGTGTCACATGTATTGTGTGTGGCATAATGTCAGGGTATAATCCTTTCCTGTGTACTCACTGTGAGCTGCTGGTTTGCATGCATGTCTGCCTGGTGCTGACCCTGGAAATAGCCTCCTGCAGATGCCACATTCTCTCTGGGATCACCTCTTTGCTTTTGCCACTATGTCCCTCTTAGTCAGCTTTCTTGTTGCTGGTTACAACATCTGCCACTCTCAATTTAAAATAAGAGAAGTTTAATGTGGCTCACAGGTTCAGAGGTTTCAGTCCATGGTTAACTGGCTCCAGGACATAAACATGGCAGAAGGATGTGGTGGACCAAAGTTGCTTAGTTCATGGTGACCTTGAAGCAGTGGAGGGATCAGGGCCAGGGAGAAAGGGACCAGGGACCGGAAACACATCCTAAGTCATGCTCAGTTTATGCAGACGTAATCAGGATTGTGCTTTAGTGTCTTGAGTGGCTCCCAAGCTGATCAAGTTGACATAATCAAACTTAACTCTGACATCTGCTTTAGTTTTACTTCTGAGCATTTATTACAGGCTTCCCTATTATACAGTATTTATTTTTTACTTATTTATCTTATGCTCTTTCTCCCCTGTGGAATGTAAATTTCCTGGGGATCTGGCACATGTTAAACATTCAATATAGAAATGTGTGATCAAGTGAGGGTGTAAGTCAATGCATGAAGGACTTGCGAGGGAAAAATAGATCCCAGTGACTTGAGGGGGAGTCATGCATCACGGCTAAATGCCCAGGGCTGAGCCAGAGGAATCACATGAGGTCCCAGATCCCAGCCCTGTCACCTCCCCACAGTGGGGTTCTGACCCAGTCGCTGGGATGTGAGGGTCAAATGAATAATATAGGTAAATAAAGGGAGTGGTACCTATAGGAGTCCCTCAAACATGAGTTTTGCTCTTGGGAAACGACAGAGAATTTGGCAAAAAAGCAGTAATAGGGAGAATCCGTGGCTTTTTCTTGATATTTGGATGAGATGAAGAGGAAAGTGACTGGGTGAAAATTAGACAACTAAATTAAAGAGCACACAACTAGGATTTCCTCTCTGCAAGTTAATTCTAATCCTGACTACTGCAGTTCATTTGGATTGGACTCAGGTCCAGAGCAGGCACTCTGGGACCAGGCATTCCTACTAGAAGTCCATGGGAATAATGAAGTCCAATTTGCCCTGCAAATTTGCAGGTTTTTACCCCGGTGCCTACAGCAGCAGGTTGCAGAGCCCTTCAACATGCCTCTTGCCTGGTGCCTGCTACACTGCAGCCCCATGAGAAGGTAACTCTACTTCCAATCTAGCCACAGTGAGGCTCCTAGCAGGCCCCCATGTAGCTGAGACCGTATAGCTACCAGATGGCAAACCCAGCCCTGCTGAGTTCTAAGCTACAGTCTCTCTGTTGCTGATTAGTTAGAATGGAGTAGAGGGCAGTGTAGAAACTTTGGTAACATTTTCTCTGAGAAATAAAAACTAGTTTTACATCTTTAAATAATCAGTGGGACAAAAATGTGATTTTCCACTGTTGCAGGTTTTTGCTTTCTATTATGTGAAGATGTAAGAGTTACTATAGTCTATGTGGGAACTGAACTGAATGTTTTAGGGGCCAATCAATTCTAAAGCAATTGCGGAGCTGAGTGTCTGTCTCTTGCAAGAAAAAGAAAATTGGCTTTTATTGAATTTTTTGGTCTTAAAGAAATCATTTTTCCTTGGCAGGGTAAATGATGAACCATCCGAGTGCTGGTTGTTGGATCACAAGAAGGTCTTCAGAGGGGGCTCAGAGGTAGAGACCTAAAGCTCAGCAGTGTGGAGACAGCGCCCTGGAGGGTGAGATTTGTGATCTTGGGAAAAAGGCAAGGAGCACTGGTCCTACCACTAGTTCTGATGTCGAAGTATTACACTGGCATTGGGTAAATCTCTAAGTTTATTGGTGAATTCAGTTTCTTTGGTTAATTCCTACATGGAAAGAAATACTGTCTTACCACAGGCAGAGGAGGGTATAGCCAATTCCTTTATCAGCCTACTTCAATGAGCTTCATATTTACTGAGCATACAATGCACAAGCCTGAAGAAGCAGGGGTGGCCAAGACAAATACTACAAGCCCTGTTACCTAGAGGAGAAAACAGATAACTGCCTGAGTGGTGAAATCCAGGCTGTGAGGACACGATTCAGGGACCAGTGAAGGGCTGGGGAAGCACTCTGGAGGAAGTCAGATTAGATCAAGATTTGAAGAGAGCAGAGAATGTGAGGGAGGCCAGCAGGGACCCAGGCAGAGAGAACAGAGATTCTTAGGCAGAAAAGGAGAAAGCAAGGCACGTTTGAGAGATTTAAAGCAAATCAGCTGAAGAAGGGCAGGAGATTAAAGAAAAAAGTAGGAATTTTCTTACAGCGAGAGGCCAGATTTTAAGGGGATTTGGAAGGCTCTCGAAGCCAAGAAGTACTGAGGTTGGCTTGAGTGTAGGACTTCTTCAGTATGACGCTTCAGCTGCTGATTCAGGTGAATTTATTCAACAATAATTACATTAATTAGGTGAGTTTATCAAACACTTAGGTGTTCATATTAAATAAAATAACTCATTATGCTTAGCCAGTGAAAAATGCAGCTAAACAATGAACTACATTTTAATAGAAAAAAATGGTATTTTAATAGAAAACAAAGAATATTTAGGTAGCTCCCTTTGGGTAAGGTAGCTTGACAACTGCATGATATGTTGTCAGTCAACTGAATTACATCTTAAAAATTAATCAGCTCCCAAATGGGTTTCCCAGAAATGGGAAAATCCATAAATGAATTTATGTTTCTAACAAACTTGTAATGGCAACTAGAGAAAATGTTGCCTAGGTGATATTTAAACATAAAAGACCATGACAGTGAGAAATCTTTACCCAGGGATCTTTTAGGTTTGAAATTTGACTTCTTTAAGCTCCTAAAAATTTAGGGCATACTACTGTATGATGCAAAATTCATTTAAATAGCACCAGCTTTCACTTGACTTTTCCAGATAATCGAGTGGAAAAATTTTACATTATCCAACTGCATACTTCATTCTTTTGAAAAACTGGGGCGGGGTGGGGGGGAGACTCAGAACAAATCTCATAATGGTAATTACTTACAGGGATGTGAATAGAAAACTCTGGCTGATTTTTGGTGATTGAACACACTGTTGTTCCTCAGTTTCCCTTTTGTGCATGTGAGAGGGTTACCAATGTGACACCCATACGCTCTGTCCATTTAGATGGGGAAATGGAGACGCTCGTTTCCTCCATTCATATCAAAGTCCTTGCCTCCTGTCCAATCCCAGTGCTTGTTTTACATCGGAGCAGAGTATGAGGCATGTCTTCCCGCACAGTCTAAAAATTCCCTTTTAAAGGGACTACCTGCATTGTGGTGCAGAAGTGTGAAATAAAAGAGTAGCCATCTCTATTTTTCTGTTTCCCCTCATCTGCGATCTTGGCAATACAGATTAATTATCAGTAGTCAAGAGGCTTAGATGAGGCTTGGTTGGGTAAACTGTGTGTAGAGAATCACAATAACGTTCTGCCCCATTATCTCGACCACCAGCTTTCTCTGCGGATAGATATTCCTCCGTGAAAGGCTATTACAGCTTAGCTGTGGAATGTCCCCACACTCTTCTGTGTTCAGAGATGGAGCTTTTTGAGACTGTTCAGATCATGAGGGTACTGTTCTTATCAACGGATTATAGCTAACTGTGCTACTAGTGTTAAAGGCAGCTGAGCCAGTTAGAAATATTATAAGTAGTTAGGAAGGGCTAGGCCCTCGAAGAAACTGGCACAGAGGACCAGATGTCTGATGACCTTGGAGGAGACACACACCTCTTGCTGCAGGCCAGATCTCAAGACAAATGCAAGCACATCCTTAAGTATAATCCTTAGGGATTAAGTCTGGATCATTTTATGCCCACTTTGCAAATTCCCACTTCTCCACCTTTTAAATTTTATTTTATTTAAAGAGAAAAAAAAAACAGAAAAGGGTAGAAATATTACAGAATTTCAAAAAAAGATAAACAGTAAGAAATCACTAGTTGATAAATTACATATTGTCCTTTTAGAAATAGTTGTTCAAGTTACAAAATTAAAGCATACAAAGTGGACATTCAAGCAGTGAGACCGCAAACAGATCTGTTCAACAATCCAACAAGAACTTAGAAATACAGTTATAAATCCTACACACTTAAATATTCATGCAGTTATATCTTTTATAGAACTTCCTATTTCTTCTCTTTTTATAATAGCAATTACACATTTAAAAAATTTTTATTTAAAGAGAGAAAAAAAGAAAAACAGAAAAAGGGTAGCAACAGTATAGAATTCTAAAAGAAAAAAAGAAAAAAAAGAAAAAACACTAAGAAATCACTAGCTGATAAATTACATATTGTCATCTTGGATATAGCTGTTCAAGTTTCAAAATTAAATGATACATAGTAGACATTCAAACAGTGATACTACAAACAGTTCTGCTCAACAATCCAACAAAGATTCAGCAATATGGTCATCTATTTTACACATTCAAACATACATGCAGTTATATCCTTTAGAGCACTTTCTTTTCCTCTCTTTTTTACAATAGCAATTACACTTTTTGGGTTTTATTACTCTTATAGTTCTTATTGCTTTTTACACTAGAGACACAATGTGATATTTATAAATATGATTATTTATTTCACTAATGAGGATAGTCTTATGTCTCTATTTGCCTATGAAGGCCTCAAGATCATCCTTTTTTATAGCTGAGTAATATTCCATTGTATAAAAATGCCACATTTTTTTCATCCCTTCCCCACCTTTGAGCCATCTAATCTCATGGTTTTCCTCTATAAAAAGTCCCTGGAAAAGACAGAGTTGGGGGCAACTTGCTCCAGACCCCCTTCTGTCTCTCTTCAGACAGAAGCTTTCTCTCAATAAATATATTCTACCCTTCACCCCTGTTGTTCCTAAAATTCATTCTTCGATTTTAGAGAAAACAAACTCATGGACATAGCAGGTTGAGTGTTTCATTCACCTGTATCACTAGGAGATAGGACTGGAAGAGTCTGTCTTCCTTCAGGAATCCTTCCTTCACTCTCATTCCTGGAAGTCATGATGTGAGCATCTTTCCTCCAACAGGGGCTTCTGACATGCTGTTTTGTCCTTGGAATCAGCTGAGTGCATATAGACTTAGACCTCTGAAACTATGAATCAAAAACAAACCTCTACTCCTTACCTCGCTGATGTCAGGTATTGTGTCCAGTGGTGGGAAATGACTAAGATAAAGTTTGTTACCAGGGAAGTGGAGTTGTTGCCATGATTGTATGTGACTGTGTGGATCAAAAGCTTTGGGGACTGGTTTGTGGGAGGAGTTTGGAGAAACTGGCTAAAGAAGCTTTAGAATGCTGTAAACTGAGCTTGATGAGAGATTTTGGTCAGAGCTCAGAAGACAAAAATGCTGATAGGAATGTGGACAGTAAAGGCCAGGCTCATGAGGATTCAGTTGGAAATAAGGACTTCATGGTCAGTTGGGCTAGAAGCCATGTATGTTATAGTTTGGCAGAAAATTTGTCTACATTTTGCTCATATCCTGGGACTTTTGTGAGAGACTGAGATTAAGTATAGCAGACTAATTAATTGGGTGGAGGAAATTTCAAGGTTGCCCGATGTTTTAGTAGCAGCAGAATGGGTATGTCTGGGGACTTTTAGCCAGATCTACACTGAGAAACAGAAACAAAAAGCTCATTTGAAAAGTTTTCTGATGTGCCCAAAAAGAAGAGCCTACAAAGTTGGAGCAATGGAGGGCATCAAAAATTAGCATTTAAAAGAAGCTGAGTAATTTGTATCAGTATAGTAGGAAAGATGGGTATCTCAGGAATCAGCAATAACCCACTCTTGTAAGATTCAAAGGTACAAAATTGTGAAGCTTTCATTAGGGAGAACACCCAGGACCCTGTTTGAGAAGACCTACATAGGAAATCGATTCCCAGGATTTGATTCACAGTGCTCAGCCAGTCAGGCTCTGAGAGGCCACTGGAGCTGTGATCTAAGGGGACCCAGTGAATGCTTAAGCTGGCAGTAGACAATGGTGCTATCCATGTGGTGCTGACTTTATATCTATGCAGAATGAAAAAGTTATGGGGTCCTGGAAGTTTTCACCAGATTTCAGAAGAAGGCCTTGGAGTCTAGGCAGTGAGTCCAGAGAGGGCAGGGCCTGAAGTATGAAAGTGAAGCCAGAGTGCAGTAGAGACCCAGGAAGTTGGAGAAATCAGGAACCTGGAGTATCTGCTGAGAAAAGCCACAGAGAGCGAGCAGAGCCACTCTTAGAGAGAGGCTGCACAGGCTGGAACCAGTGATGCCTCCGGGGTAGGACCGCCCAAGCCCTTTGGAGTTCACATCTCCCCACAACCTGCCCCTAGGTGCTGGACATGGAGTTACGGTATTTCATATTTTCCTTGATGGGCTTTGGCCCAATTCTTTTCTATTTTCCTGTTCTCCCTTTCTGGAATTGGAATGTTACCCTTTCCATTGTATCTTGGAGGTATTTAACTTTATTTTAGATTTTTGCAGGGACTCATGAATTTGGCTTGAGTCTCAGAAGAGACTTTGGACCTCTCAGCGATGCAGGAATTGTGAAGACTTTGGCAACTCTTGGGGGTCTAAATGCATTTTGTATAATGAGATGGATGTAAGCCTTTTGGGGGTTGGGGTGGGGCATCCTGGGTTAATTTGAGGTGTTCCTCCAAGTTCTTCCCATGTGTTCAGAATCTTTAAAGGAAGGCAAAAATATGCAGTATGCCAAAATCTTAAAGTTACAACTCTGGCATCCAATCAAAATTATTAAGCTCACTACTGTAAGTGAAAAACAACAAACCAGGAAAAATATGCCTCAGAATAAGTGGAGAAATACATTGATAGGAATAACCCCAGAAAAGAAAAGATGACTGTGTTACTAGAAAAAATTCTATAACAATTACTAGAAATATATATCACATATTCAGGAAAATAGAGGAAGCAATAATATGTTAAAGGGAGGCATAGTCTTTCTATACAACCCAAGTATTACCTTTAGATATGACAGTATATAAAGTCTGGAATTAAAAATATGTTGGACATGATTAAAAGCAAGCAGATGAAACATCAAGTAAGAAAGTCTAAAACTTGAACAGATAGCAATAAAAACTAAAGTGAAATATATAGGAAATAATTATTCAAAGCAAACAAAGAGAGCATTAGGGGTAATCCAAAGTGGCCCAATAATGTCTCAGCAAACTAAGAAACATATCAAGAAAATGACATCAAAACATGTAGTAATGAAATTGCTCAAAGCCAGGATGAGGAGAAATTCTTAAAAGCAATGAGCAATTTTAAAAAAGAGAGAGGCTCTCTACAGAGGAATAAGAATAAGACAGCTCAGTTATCTGGGACTAATGCAGCCAGAAGGCATGAGACAACATCTCTAAAATACTAAGCAAAAAATCTGCCAAACTAAAATTTAATACCCAATGGGGACATTTTTCAAAAATTAAGATAAAGTAAAAATATGAAAAGACAAAAAGCTGAAAGAATTCACCAGCTGTAGATCTATCCTATAAGACAGGTTAAAATAATTCCTTTCAGGTTTCCTTATAACTAAAGAAATGTGGAATTCTTTTAACAGGGAGAACAAAGCTGATGCAGGTTGGAAGTAGAGGTCTACACACTGGCACTGAGAGCGCTAGAAATGGCAAATATGTGTATAAATGCAGACTGAAGACCCAGTTATTCCCCAGAGCTGCCTCTTCTCACCCCTTTCCTCTGATTGTTACGCTGAAGCCTTGAGTCACCCTTAACTTCTCTCTCTCTGTCTCTCACTCCAGATCTATGAGGAAACACCCATGGATCTACCCTTGACCTAGCCAGAGTCCCACTCCTGACCTGAGCTCCTCCACCTCCCTGACACGGATTCCTGAGATGGCAAATCACTCCAGCCTTAACAGAGCAGCCAGCGTCATCTGCTGGAGACAGAGTCCTTCATATCCCTTTACATGCGAATCCTGCAGTCAACATTGCCCTTAGGGTAAGAAGTAAGTGTGCAGCGGCCTGCAAGCCCTGTGGGAGCCACACACTGCCCTCTGGTTCTGAAGCTGTTTCCTGCTACTTTACTCCTTGCCCACTCAGTTCCAATGCTACCAGCAGTTCTCTAAGTGCACCAGGTAAACCGTGGCCTCAGGAACACATTGGTTTCTCTGCTGGAATTTCCTTTTCCCAGATCCCCATGGGCTCATGCCCTCTCCTCTTTCACATCTATGTCATGAGCCACTGCCCCTGAAGGCCTATTCTGTCATTCTATATGGTTTCTTTCTCCTTTCCCCAGTTTTTGCAGAGTGGCTCTCTCCTCCTGAATCATTCTGTGATGTCCTTGTGTTTACCACGCATCTCTGTCATAGTCTCTTTGGGCTGATAGAGCAATTCACTGTGGCCTGGGTAACTTACAGGTTGCAGAGATTTATATCTCACCATTCCAGAGCATGGGAATTCCTAGATGAAGGGACTAGCAGATTTGATGTCTGGTCAGGGCTGGCTTCTGGCTCTTACATGGTGTCCTCTTGCTGATTTGTCATGGGCAGCAGGGGCTATGCAGTGCTCTGGTGTCTCTGTTATAAGAGCTCAGATCCCACCTCTGAGGACACAACCCTCAGCCTCAATGACCTTTCAAGGGCCTCAAGAGCAACTTCCGGGAAGATATCCAGGGTGCAGCCCATGAGGGGGTCTCTCACTACAAGCCCGGTGCCTTGTTCATCTCTGTTCACTGGTGTATTCCAGGCACTGAGACCTATGCTGGTCATTCTCTGTGTGCTCAGCAAGTTTCTGTCAACTTAACCGAATGGCCCATTCTGGGTCTTACAGGTTATAAATGCTGCACCTGGATTCTGAGCCGCGGCCTGAGATTACTAAAGCCCACAAAGTCTGTCTTATACCAGCGCTGCAACACAAATGGTGTAATACAATCTCAACTCAGATTACTTGATCGAGAAGTAGCATCGCCTTTTCTGAAGGGACATTAAATTCACATTAAAATAATATATAGCTGTTTAGCTGCAAGTTCATGTCCTGTCTGAGACATCTCATCTACCATGCTCGGGTTCCTTGCCGCATTGCTGGGAGCAGGAGCTACTGGAACACTCTAAACTGAGCCAGGACACATAGAAATGATAGTGATTTATAGGACTATTAATACTGTACTTTTTGTGACTAACAAAAGAGCCAAGCATTCTGTCCTTGTTCCATCCGGCTGATATAAGTGATTGTTTCGAAAAGGCAGACTGCGTGTTATCTCCAGGAAGCATGCATCCACAGAGATAGAGAAAAACATTCGGAAAAGACGGAAGGTTAAGTATATTCTTTCAGGCTGCTGAGAGTCCCCGAGAACACAGGTTTCCCCCGTGCGTGCGGTGATTGTGGGAGATGATATCAATCACAATCAAGCCCGTCTCAGCGGGAGTGGAGGATGGGAGATGACTGAGCTGTGCTCATGGGGGAGGAGAGGCAGGGTCACACTGCCCTTGGCGGAGGGATCCTGAGATGCGATGGGTTTCTCTGTTCAGGACCAGGAGGTGGCTCCTCCCCAGGGAGTCTTCTGGGATGCCCAGAGACCACCACCCTCCTGTGCATCTGTGCACTCTGTGTGACCGTCACACTCAGTGGCTAGGGAGGAGAACAGGCAAGCTCATCTCCTGTCTCCAGGCCTCCAGCCCAGAGCACAGCACTTCCACTCATACAATGATCGGTAGAAACCTGGCCACGGGCCCCGAGTGCTGGCAGCCTTGTGCTCAGGTAGCACGCTCTCCATTGGAGCGAGGGTGTAGTCTAGTGGATGTCAACAATCCAGATGCCTCCTGTGAAAGAGGAGGAAACAAAAGCCAGGAGGAAAACAATGATTCCCACCAGCAAGGCAGCTGAGAAATGTCAGAGCTGCTCAATTCTTCATCAGCCAGCCCAACTCGTAGCCTACTCACTGCCAGACTTTGTGGGAGACCTGGAGAGAGCGCGGTGGACACAGTCTTTATCCTCAGCGAGTTTAGGTGCTTGCTGCAGGAGGCAGAGCCTGAACAATAAGGAGAGGAGTGGTAGCTGGCTTGGTCACTGGGAGAGGGAGAGAGAGGTCCCTACCATGGTTGGGCTTACATCACATAGTGACATCTGGGCTCTTATGGCCCTGTTGCCAGTCTGGGTCTTCTCTGTCCCTGGGCTAATCCACAGTGGTCTCTGAAGGGATGTAGCATATCCTCCTCCAATCCCATTAACCTTCCGTCTTCTCAGCCATCTATGCTTAGCTCCCTGTCAAGGATTTTGAGTTGATTATGGCTGTTAATGACAGCTGGCAGCTTTCTTTCCGTATCAGAATTTTGAATTCATCCCAAATGAACAGTGCTAGCAAACAACTAGTCATTATTAGGTGCCTGATGTGACAAGATCTTGATGTCTTAATTTAGTTCCCAGTGGGAGGATACATGTCTCACAAACTGCCTGGCATCACAGAGAGAAACGTGGGCTGCCTACGGAAGCTGTAGGTGACAGCCTGTGGCAGGGGCGAGGCCCCTCTGTGTCGGGCAGGGTGCCCTGCACAGCACTCTGGGCATGAAAGGGCTGAGGCAGGGCATGTGCCAGTGGTAGGAAAGTAGGTGCCCCTCAGGGAGCACGGCTCAGTCTCCAACTGGCAAAGGGAAATATTCCTAGAGGATTGTCTGGAACCCAGGACATCCACTTAGTGTAAAAAGTACAGTTTAGATGTTAGTTTTTGGGTAAACAGAGACAATCCAACAATGCGCTTTCCATTTCCTCGATGTGGGGAGAGGCATGGCTACAGCTTCTCTCCCAGGGACACTGTCGAGAACCAGCTTGCAATTCCACCGGACTGTGTTCGCTTCAAGGGTTTCATCCAGGACCCTGTGCGTGGTATTCATCAGGAGAAATTCCTTTTGGGGCTAAGCACCAGAAAAAGGCTTGTTTGTCTTGAGATCTGATATGTTTTCTTCTCTGGAACACTATCGAGTAGCTGACCGCACTCTCTTATCACTTTGGCAATATAGGAAGCTCAGCACCAGACTCATGACTTAGTAATTTCTCAGAACCTTCGATGACCTGCATTTGAATGTTGTTTTTTACTCTTGGCTCTCAGAAATGAGACCGAATTCATGTTTTCTTGCTTCTAGCTTATTATTTACACACCCATGCACGCACACGTACTGTCTTGTGTGGTGTCAGGGAGAGCGAATATGTAAAGAAGGCAAATGCACACCAGTGTCTCAGTTCTCCAGCTCTCCCCATCTGTACTTCCTGCACAGAATATTTATTTTCACATATTTGCATTCAAGACAGCACACATACAAGATCAGAATAGGGAAAGGCATTAGAAAGGATATTAAGGGCACCCTGTGGTCTCATTGCCACATGTTGGTGAATTTTCTATTATTCTCCTCCAAGTGGTTTTTCTACTTTATGCTCAAACACTTCCACAGAAGGTGAATTTTCTATCAGTGTGATTCATCTCTGAAGAGGTCCAGTGGTTATACAGTGAGCCATCATGCTTTATCTTCTACCCATTGCTCTTCCTTGACGGCTCACAGTAGAAATGGTAAGTCTTCTATCTATGGCTAGAGGAACTCAAAGTAGGAGATTGTCACCCCAAGAAACATTTTTTTGATCAGCTCCTTCATAAATCTTACAGGCTAAGATTCCTCTCATTGGTTATCCTTGACAATCTTTTCCAAGCACATACCCTATTCTGCTTAGATATTTCTTAAGGTAACCTGAGCAGAACTAACTCACAAAGTCCGAATGAGTCCTTGTCCTGAATTCCAAATATCACAATTCAATAAAGGCGTCCCAGTATCATTAGCTTTGTGTACAGCAAGTTTAATAATATTGGCTGACCATGCAAATTTTCTACTTCTTTTCTAATCATGCTAGAGCAAGTTATATTGTCTTTAACCTGTCTTTGGGTAATTAGTCTTTTGGGATTAAGTGGAAAGTCTTGTGTCTTCCATCATTAACTTTCACAGTGATGTTTAAAGCATGATTGAACTTGAAAAAATGGTTTTGAGTTTTTGCTCCATGATCCAAGATATTTGGTCTCATCTTTGGTTTTTTGCTAGTTACAGATCCAATGGTCTGAGCCTTTGATATCACCACTGGAGGCAGAGATAAAAATCTCAGGGCCTATAAAGTCAAGAGTCCTGTTAATTGATGGTAGAGGATTCCTTGTGGGTAAGCATTGTTTTCCAAGTAGTTTTTATATATATGTAAAAATATTCTCTGTATAACATTATTCATTGTTGTTTCTAGATGCTAGGAACCAAAATAAAATTCAGAAAACTCTTGTTGCAAACAAAATATGTATCAGGCATTGTGTTAAGAAAATTTACATATACTTGAGGTTTTTTCCTTCACTGCATGTCTGAAATAGAAATTTGATAGAGAACAAAGACAAGACTGCTGATGGTAATACTCCTCACACAATGCCTCACTCATGATTACTAGATTTTTAAGGAGAGTGGAAAAACACTTGAGTTCCAATATTAGTGATAATGAACTCAATGTTTAATGCTCAATGCAAGTTATGATTAAATGAAACTCACTGGGAATGCCAAAAGCTGTGATTAAAGCCTAAACACTTTAGGTTTAAATAGAAAGAAAAGAATAACATGAAATCTTAAATCAATTGCCACAAGTAAATCCAAAAAGATCACCTCGACAAAGCAAGATACATTAGGGCTTTTCCAAGTTTTTAATCTCCCCTGATAAAAGAATCCTCTTTATGAAATGTAAGTGATATCCCAACTCAGGCTTCAAAAGTTTTCTGAGGACAGGAATGCATTATAGACATAAATAGAGGATTTCCTTTAACTTCTTTAATTCCCTTCAGCTAGTTTCTAGAGAAGCCAGAATTTGACATCAGCTCTTTTCTCTAACAAACAATGAAGTCCTCATTTTTCCATCTTGCCGGAGAAGCTAATGTGATAAGCTTTCAAAGACGCCTTGTTGAGGTCCCCAGGCACTAATTTGTGTTTCACTTTTTCTTAGTTAACATGAGGTCATGTAAACATTTGCAGAATCAACCCGGCCTGGAGTTCGCCCTTGCCTCCCTGTATGGAGTATCCCATCTGAGTTAATTGACCACTGTTTGTTTAGCCATCCTGGTATTGTTGCCCATTTGGGCTTTTTCCAATTGCTAATTATTATAAATGGGTTTGAAAAGTGGGTCAGAGCGAGCCAGCTGCTGAGACTTGATCATTGTTCTTTTGGTATGGCTCTCCCAGGACGCAGGCATTTTCTGTCTTCCTGACCTTCTTCTTCCTAGTGGTCTTCTGATAGAACCACCAGACATCCAAACACAGGCACCTATCAAGTTGTCTGAGGTGGGGGCTGCCCCCCACCATGCTCAACAAGGGTGATAGAGCAGTCCAGAAATTCTAGATCTGCACTTAAAATGCTTTACCGATTTGCTCATCAAAATACCGCATTTGTAGTTTGAGTCTGGTTCACTTTCAAATACATTTACTTTGGTTTACTCATTTATCTATTTTGTTTTAAAAAAATAAGTCAGGAAAAAATACAAATGTTCTAAATTCAGTACTGAAATGTGACGACAGCTATCCTTAAGCGTAAGGCTTACTTCTAAAGATGTGCCATTTTAAGAAAGTTGGAAAATATAACAAAATAGATTCATGGGGAGGAAAGTAGATGATAGCTGAATTTTTCCAGCATGCCCACACCTCTGAGTGTGTTGCTACATGGGATTGCTTTCATTCCATAGCTGCTTTGAAGTCTTAAACTTTGAATCATGTGGAAGTATTTTTGGGAAGTGTGAAAGGCGGGAAGAGAATTGACTGGCATTTGGACTCCTCAGGTAGGATGATATTTTAGGACCAATCCTGTGTTCAGGGATGATTTCGAAGAAGTTCCAGAAACCTGTGTTGTCCGCGGGGCTTCTTGTATGAGAATCTTGGTAAATACTTGTACTTCCATGCCCCTTGCCAGACTAACAGATGTGAGAGCTGCTGCCTAACCTCTTTGGGAATTTTCTTTTTAAATCAGCAAAATGGCAGTGAGTTTGTCCAAAATACTACTTCTTCCTGGGAGACTCTAAATGGAGAGGGGAAAAGCTCAGGGATTTAAAACTTGTCAAAACTTCTGAGGTGTCATTTCACCTATGTACATGTTTATGGTGAGAATTGTTAGATTCCCCTATCTGAGACAGCACAATCATCATGGCAATGGTTCAAAGCCGTGCCATGATATTGCACACCTCCATCTTCCCAGAAGCCCCTATGGCTTCTCCCTCCAAAAGTCTGCCAAAGCTCAGGAATGTAAAAGTTTACCCAATCCCCTGCACTCTCACAAAATCAATCAGTCCCCAGAGCCCTTCCCCCATCAGAGCCTATATTAGGAAGAACCGGCCCTTTGTCTGCAGGGCGAGCTGCCACAGCCACAGCCTTCCTTGTGGTGACTCCCTCCGTGTGCTCCCTGCCTGTTAAACTCTTTTCTTATCTAGTTGCCTCCTTTCTTTAATATTCTGCTATGCTTTAGATTGATTACAAATCACCCAATCAAGAATGTGTATAGCTTTAACGGTCAACAGCTTTATTGAAAAGGTCCTCACCTAGCGAGGCGGCAGAACCTTCACTGATCTATCTGGCCAAACATCTCTGACACAGCAGTTTGAAGTCTGTGATGTTTTCCTCTACTGTCTCCTATGAACGTTCTTCCACCTTGGCCAATACAAGTGCGGGGGTCTCCACTTTTCCTTTAGTTCTGTGGCCATGGCCAAATCACATAGCATCCTTAGCTTAATTCTTGGAAAAGCTTCATAGTAGTCCTAGTATTTTATTTAACAACTACTTTTTGCCTGGTATTGTATTTATAATTGATGGTCTCATTTTAATCCTCTTGAGAACCTTGTGAAGGAAACACTACTATTATCTCACTTTCATGAATGAGCAAAGACATGCAGAGTCAGCCCATAATAACACAGCTTGGTGCTGTCACAGAAATTTGGAACCCCATGGGCTGCCTGGAAAGCCTAAACTCATAATAATAACAATATTGCTAGCTATAATGTTGTTTCTATCATCAATTACTAAGAATATTAGTTAATGTTAATAGTACCATTGTTGAACAGAGTCTCAGAGACTTGTCTCTGGGTTCTAAGTGTGTCAGACAAAGAATGAGTAGGACACTCAGGAAGTAGGAGGAGTTTGAGTTATTAAAAATGAAAGAAGCAGGAATCACTTCAGGGGTGGGAGTGGGCCAGCAAGAAGTGCCTGCAGGGGCAGGTATTGGGTCTCTCAGTGTCTTAAGGTTATGGGAGGATCCACAAATAGGGGTGGACAGCAGTCATGGCCCAGTGGGCTACCGGACTCAGCCCACCTATCAGGAAGGGGCGTTTCCAACCTCTGAGGGGTTTTGGAGGAAGTGTCATGGCATGTGAAATCCATGGGGAAGGGGAAGCAAAACTGAAACACAAATATTACTGGACACAGGCCAGAGTCATGTAGTTCTGGCTTTGCTCACCCTGGGGGGGGAGGTCTTGGAGGACAGTATGACCTTTTCCTGTGGGTTTTCCGGTGTGCAGCATGGTCACTCTTGCTTCATCTGGCTTTCCCACTCTTGCCCCATGGCTTCTGTGTTCTAATTCCCACCTCAGTGTTAGCCAAGGGTGAACTGGAGGCAGATCCTGGGAGAGTGATCCTAACCAAGTGAATCGCTCAACCCATGGGGGCCCCCGCTTCTATTTCTTCACTTGTTGTACAAAGCTGCCAAGAGGATTTAAACAAATGGATGCTTGTGGAGCTAATGCCTCAGAGTGCTGATGGATTTTTAAAAATTATATTAAAATATGTCTAGTAAAAATACAATTCACTAGCATTAAGTACCTTTGTCCTGCACAGTTACTTACTGGGTTTTTTTTTTTTCATTTTCTAGGATCTGTAGAATGTTTAGCAAGAAACTTGGCCCCCACCAAGTGTTTAGTAGCAGTCAGTTCCTTCTCTCACCACCCCTTTCCTGACCTCCGGCCCACCAGCTGTAAAGTGCTGCAGAAATTTCCATGATGGTTCTCTTGCACATGTGGGAATCAGAGGCCGGGATCCTCTCTGTGACTGGGGATGTGGCAGTGAATGGCTCTCTGCCTCAGTTTCTCCAGGTGTAAACTGGAGAACAGAGTAGCACCTACCTAAGTGTTGCTGTAAAGTAGTTAACCTGTGTGAAGCCCTTCGCACAGCTCTAGCCGTTTCCAACGCCTGATCAGTGCTAGCGGCAGCTTTATTTTCTTCCTGTCCCTGTTCTTGAAGAGCCTGCTGGCCTGGGCCGGGTGGAGCTGGAGGCCAGCGCTGGCTGGCTCCTTCCCGCTGCCTAGGCAGTGTGCTCCAGAGTGGCAGAACAATTGCGAGGAGGAGGGACGCCTTTGGGAGCCGACAGTGTTTTTGTTCCATGAAAAGCCTTAAATCAGGCTGCCATCGTGGCCTCGGTATTTTGGTGTCTTTTCAGCTGCTATTTAGAGTGCAGAGTTGGTGTGGGAATGTTTTCCTTTATTTCAAGCCTTAAGTAGTTGTTGGGTAACAGCTGTTTTTATAGATACTCTGAGGCACTGAGATGTTGCTGAAAAAACAAATTCCTTGAGTTTAAAGCAGTCTTCCTTGTTTTCTTTGCCTGGTTTTATTTTTCTGCATGCCTTTGTTCATGCTGTCACTGGCTCCCTGGATTCTTTCTATCCTTACTCTTTCTCTTCTGCTCCTGGGGAGATCAGCCCACCCCCGCTGCACCTCTGACAGGGACCTTTCCCTGATTTCCTCAGAGTGAATCTGGCTGGGTTTCACGGCTCTGCCATGAGGATTGGTTCGTCCTGATGAAGTCACTCCTCGCCTCTATGTGGGTTGGGAGAGACTGTTCTGCTCATGATCGCCTCCTCACTGTCAGCAGGTGGAGACCAGAGAACCCTTCCTTGCCAAATCTGCATGCACACATCCTACCTGTGGAGCAACCCTAACGGGGGTCCCATTACCAAGAAGAGCAGATGCGGCATGAATACCCACATCCCCAACTCCTGCCCGGTAAAACCCAGGCAGTGTCTTGGTTAAGGCCCTCCTGGCTCATTCCTGCTCAGGTTTGATTTCTGGACTTCCCTTTACTTTTGTAACTCAACACGCTTCGTAACATTTATTTTGTTTTGATGTGAATCATCTTTGGTTTACCTGGATCAACCAATAATTCTTACTAGTACAATGCCATGAATGTAGTGGGAATTTCAGAGGCATCCATACACTTTAGGGGCTGAAGTCTCACGTTTATTCATGCCTCTTCAGTACTCTGGTGTCCCTTCTGGTGCCAACAGTCAGATTTTCCCATCTTGTGAACCACCTGTCAGCATTCCCAGTCCATGGGCTTCCTTCAGAGTTGACTCCAATTAGGCTGCAGGGTGGGTGTGTTTGGTAAAAACCCGGCATCTCTCCACCCACCCTGATTGGTTTAGGAATGGGCATGTGACCATAGGTAGGCCAATGGGATTCAGCCTAAGAACTTTGGTGGGCCTGCTGTGAAGGAGGTGTGTTGGTCTGGCTAGGGTTGCTAAGCTCCCGGAGGTACCCAGGAGGACCACTGAGCTGAGGCAAAGCTGAGAGAGGAGGAGAAGGGCTCGATGACATTGCCTGAGGATCTGGACTGCAGCAGGCCTCGTGACACCTGATGTGTAGGATGTGTTTACTGTGTACTGAGAACTGCACTCAGCATGTTTTGTGTTGCTTTAGTTTCCTAGGACTTCCATAGCACAAGCTTCACTAATTGGGTGGCTTAAAAACACAGAAACTTAGTGTTTTGTAAGTCTGATGGCCTGGGAATCCACAGTCAGGCTAGGCGGGGCTATACTCCGCATTATGGACAGAGTTGTGTCCTCTCTTCTCTCAGTTTGTATGCTGGAGTCCTAACACTTGATGTGACATCTGGGAACAGGATCTATGTGGAAACCATGGAGGTTAAATGAGGTCGAGGAGGTGGGTGCTTATCTGATAGGATCAGTGTCCCAGTGGGGAGATATCCAAGGGTCCCCTCTCCCCACTTATGAGAACACAGCTGTCTGTAAGCCAGGAAGACAGCTGTGGCCAGAAATCAAACTTTAATCTCTAGAGTGGTGAGAAAACGTTTCTATGGTTCGAGTTGCATAGTATTTTGTTACCACAGGCTGTACAGACAGACAGACTCCCCCTAACACCTGTGGACCAGAGTCCTTCCCTGCCTCTTCTGAGTTCTGGGAACCCCAGGCACTCCTCATATTCTCAAAGAACTAAAATGAGAAATTCCATCGACCCGGCCTGTCCCCTTCTAGATACCTTCCCCAGAGAGCTGAAGACACCCTGCTACAGTGGTGTATACTCACGAGTGTGCTGTTTACAGCCGGGCAATTCATAAATACTGAAAGCAGCCTGTATGCCCATCAGGAGACAAATGGATACAGGAAATGCAGTATCTATACACCACAGAATACTACTCAGCTGTAAATATTTGTAGGAAAATGAACAAACCTGGAAAATACAATAGTAAGTGAAATAAAGCAGAAAAACAAACTTAAACACTGTATAATGTCTGTCACTTGAGTAAGGCAAAGTAGAAAGAGACAAACAAAGGAGAGGTAGAAGGAAATGGGAAACATTTTTCGCAAACGAGGAGGGGTCCGGGAGACCAAAGGTGTGTGTGGGGGAGGGGACCCAGAAGGTCTAGGATGGGGTGGGTACCTGTACCGAAAACCCACATTACATATCCTAAACACGCAGTAAAAGTGATGCTAATGACAATAAGAATGAAAATGGGGTGAGGGGGTTTAGAGACAGAGGGAGGGAAGAGGAATGGAAGAGAATCCAGCTGTGTTGTGTTCCCGCACTGACTCCCTGAGATGGATGTAAACTTCACGTACTGCAAATGGTACTAACAAAATCAAACCCTAAGAGCAAAAAGCTGCTACGGCCACAGCACATGGCTTTGCCTCTGTCTCACTTGCTGTTCTCTCCCCCCTCAAATGTCTTTCTCTGTCTCTTTTTGCGGGGAACTCAGTCATCAGGGCTTAAAGACGCCACTCTCCTCCACTCCGACCTATTCTAACTACTGCATTTGTACACATCCTACTTCCAAGCAGGGCGTGGTAGCGCAGGCCTGTGATCCCAGCACTTGGGAGAGGAGGATCCTTGTGAATTCGAGACCAGCCTGATAAAAGTGAGCTCAAGGTCAGCCTGAACTCTTGAAGTACATAGTGAGACCTTGTCTCAAAAAGATGAAAAAAAAAAAATCCTACTTCCAAATAAGACTGTATCGCTAGGCACTGGGGGTAAGGGCATCCATGCATCTTTGGAGGGAAGTAGAGAATTCAACTCTTCAAATGCGTGTTAAGTCACTCAGTTCTGCCCAGGAAACTACGAAGCAGGTGTGATTATCTCTCACCTTTACCTGGCTGGACAAGGGATTAAGCCCCATTGAAGTTAAGCAATTCGTTCAAGGCCTGAAGTGGAGTGAGGATTTGAGCACAGATTAGAGGTCAGGAAATCTGACGGTGTCCCCTAATTTGCCAGCATGTGCCTGCAGGTGCTCACAGGTTCCCCTTCACCTCATTTCTCCCTGTGCTGCCTCCAGTAGCCCAGCCACCCTGTAGACTGCACTCAGACCCGCCCTTGCCCCCCTCCACTACCCCCTCTTCTCTCTGCCCGCGCTCTCCACATCAATACTCCACATCAATACTCCACATCAATCCCCGCTTTCCCCTGGGGCGGGAAGCAGCCAAGCAGCAGATCAATATGGGATGAGTCGTGGTTTATAGATCGCAGTTTTCTTAGGGGCTTTTAGCTTTGGAATGGGTTGTTAGCCCCACTGACTGTGGAGGCGCCTGGCGGGAGTTCAGGTTTGCACTAAGTCAAGGCCAGGGAGGACGGCAGGCCTCACGGGGTAGAGGGCCGCTGTGGGCAGGGGCATCTTTCTGTGTTCCTTTAACAACTCCAGGCAGGCAAGCTGGGCACCAGCAAAATTCTGAGCTCCTGTTGGAGTGGAGCTAATATTTCTCCTTGCTGGAGGATAGAGCGTTGGGGGAGTTTTAGAGTCTTGTGCTCTACAAAGATAGCTGCTTCCGTTCCAGCAAAGTTTTGTCTTTTTCCAAGTAAAATCTCTTCCCCTGAAGTTCCCTTTGCCCTGTATCAACCTCTTACACCTTCCATGAACTCAGACATGATTCAGAGCCCCATGCAGGGGTTTTTAGCAGACTCTTCTCAGATTGGTTTATCCCCAGCCAGCATCTATCGTGACAGTGAGGAGCATTTGTTTCCAAAAGCTGGAGTCAGGTCCAAATTTTCCGGCAAGATTTGGACTCAGGGAGGCAAGAAGTCAAACCAAGTCCTTCTGTTGACTGAAGGTAGTTTGGCGAATTGGTAAACTTTGGAGTCAGAGCGGCTTGGGCTGAAATTCCCACTGTGATGTTTATCTGTCTTAGGACGTGGGGAGGATGACCCAGTCCTGAGTTCGAAGCCATGATGGATCATACTGCGCTGCAGGGTCGCCATGAGAGTAACAATGGACTGGTTGGAAGGACCTTAATTCAAGTCCAACAATTTTGTGTGCTCAAAAAATGGTGTTGTTTTCCCCTTCATAGATATGTCTCCATGAAAGCGAGACCCTGGACACGGCAGTGCTTTGCTGGGTGCACATTCCATTCATTCTAATGCAAAGTGTTGGTGTGAGGTGCCCCAGGAGCCAGGCTCTATCATGATGGATACCCCAGGACTGGGCCTGTATTCCCCAGTGAGCTGAGTGAGCCTGTGGCTTCTTGGAGACCTGCTCGTGCTATCTTGATCGCTCTTAAGTTCCTTCTGCTCTCTGGAACGCACATTGGGACTGGCATTCAGGGAGCAGTGCTTGCTTCTCTGTCCAGAGCTTTTCTGCCCCATTTGTTTCTCTACATGAGAGATAAGTGGTACCGAGAAATCCGGCTTTATGTAGGATTATAGATACTTTGTGAGAAAAGGCAGGAAGAAGGAGGAGGCAGGAAGCCTCCTCCAAGCTCAGGTGGGTGCCTTGTGGCTTGGAAGCATGGGGTGTCGTCCCCAAAGGGGCTCCGCTCCCTTTTGGGAGTGAGGCTTGCTAGCTGGCTAACTGGTACTTGGGGGGAAATGACTACATATCCTGTCGACTCACTTCCCCTCTCATTCACTCACTTACATGTTCATGAAGCCTCACGGAGCCCCAGGTGCCGTCCTGGGCTCTGCAGAGATGAGGATAGAGGAAGATGCAGAAATCCCTGTCTCAGTTGAGCGCCAGGTCTCATGCTGCTAAAATAGCCATAGGAAGTGTTTGTGTAGGAGGTGACTCTGAAGCCGGGTGTCCAGGGCCCGAGTCAGTAAGAAGCCAGCATATGAGTAGAATCCAGGGAAGAGAGGGACCACAGATGTCTATTTTCTGGGAGACAAGAGTTCCAGGCAGAGGGGGCACTGCCAGCACAAGTGCTTCTTAGAGGAATGGCAGGCATCCAGGCGGCCAAGCAGTCAGAGGGGAAAGTGTGAGCGCTGGATCAGCGGCGCCCGGGTGCACACGGTGGGGACTTTGGCTCGCTGCCCACTGCAGATTGTGCAGCAGAGGGAGACAAGACCGGGCTTTGTTTAACATGACCCTTTGGCTTTGGCTGGAACCCAGGCCTTTGTCTAAGGTGATCCTATTTCCTGTGAGGAATGGCGGCAGGAGGTCGGGCAGAAGCAGGAAGATGGGTGAGGAAGCTATCGCCCTGGGGGGCAGGCGAGGTGTGACGGCTTGGCTTGCAGAAGGGCCCCTGGAATGGGGATGGTGAGGAGACACCGAAGGGACGCTGGGTGCGTCCCAAGGTCCGGTGGCAGGAGGAGATGCCCCTGAAAGGGTTTGCAGGCAGAGCAGATGGGAGCCAAGGGGTACCCATGGTGACCCTGGTGTGTTTGACCTGAGCAACTGGAAGGGTGATTCACTGAGAAAGCACCATTGTCAGAGGGGCATCTTTTAGAGGGACCCTCAGGGGACCCGTAATGCATGTGTGAAGCCAGACGTCTGTCAGACTTGCCAGTGGAGAGGTGGTGTAGGGTGAGGGGTGTAAGAATCTGGGCTGTGGGGAAGGGGGCGGAGCTCAATCCACACATCTGGGAGTCACAGGCCGCTGAGAGAACGGACGCCAGTAAAGCAGAAGGACTGAGTCCCAGGACCCCGTTCTGATTAGAGGTTCTGAAACTCTGGAGGGGCCAGAAAAGCAGGTTGAGAAAGAAGGGCTGAGAAATCAGAGGAAGAGAGGAGAGCGCGGCATCCCAGAGACCAAACAAAGAAAACGAGCGCAGGAGTCCTTGCCTATGTCAGGCGTCAGTGAGAGGTGGAGGAAGACCAGGGCTGAGGACTGATCACCGGCATCAGTCATGGAGAGGCCATGGTGACCTCCATGAGGCCTTTGACAGAAACCTACTTGGCGTGGATTCAAGAGAGAAGACTGTCCCTCGAGGGGACATGGGACGAGAGACTTTAGACATACTGAGCTTAGACGCCTCTTCCAATGCATTATTCTGTAAAGAGAAGAAAATGAGTGAACACTAGAGGACTTTCAGGGGTTGTTCTGTCACCACTGGGATCTAGAACATGTTTGTACTCTGATGTGGGTCATCTAGTAGAGAGGGGAATGTGGAAGAGGTGAGAAGAGGGGATGTTGGAAGAGGAGCGACCTTGTATAGGACATGGGGCAGCACCCAGTGCACAGGAGGAGAGCTGGTCTTGCACAGGGACCGTAAAAGTGGGGCTGGACCTGGCAGGTGTGGAAAAGTGCAGGAAAGCCATAGATGTTCTTTCAAACTTTGCCAGTGAAGTTAAAAAAAAAAATCAAGTTTATTAACCACGGGTGAAGTTGGAGCAGCAGTGTTGGAGGTTTACGGAGGGAAGAAGCAGGGTGACCTTGGTGTCTGGGAGGTACACAGCCCTGGAAGGAACAGTTTCAGAGCAGCAACTGGGCCTGGGGGGAGTGGGGGGGAGGGAGACCACCTGGGCGTGGTTTTCTTATTGGCTGAACAAGCGCCTTTGCACAGGGGCTGGTGGGATGGATTGGCTTAGAAAGATGATTTAGCCGAGTGAAAGTTACACAGGGAGAGAGGGCCAGGGGCGGGAGTGTGTGTGTGGGGACCGCAGTCATGATTGTCCATGTGGAGTGTGACCTGAGGAGGAGGAGAACTGGATATGAGGGCTGGAGGGCAGGTGCGAAAATGACCAGACTGAGGACCAGGTGCAGCCAGGGCGGGGAGAGACTTGGATGTAGTTAAACGGTACCATTTGAATTTGCCATCATGCAGGCCTGGTGATTATTATGGATGCTTAAGGCCTAACAGGTGGACAAGAGTAGGACAGAACTGGACGAGATTCATGGGCAGAGGATGTCAAACTACAGGGGCCCAGAACACGGGCAGAAATTCCTGTGGGCAGCTCAGCCTCTAAGACCAGAGCTAAGAGTGGTGTCAGCTGTGAGGACGGCTGTCCTCCGGCCGATGGCTTCAAGAATTCAGTGGGCAGTGCCTTAGCTTCCGAGGGGGTGGCCTAAGTCACAGCAGTGAGCAAGGCGAGTGGGGGATGCAGTTCAATGAGGTGAGATTCAAGCCTCTGGGTTTTTGGTGAGGAAGGAGAAGACATGGTCTTAAATTAGCACGGCAGCAGTTCCAGTACTGTGGGGAGGGGGAGCAGAGAAGATAGGGTTCCAGCTGGGGACATCACAGTGTCCACAAGGAAGAGGCTGGTCTCACAGCAGGCGTGAAGGGAATGTTTCTGGAGGAGCTTGGGGACCTAGGGAAGTGTATCTATCTGGGACTCTGAGTCCGAGTCTCTGAGTGGTTTGAGGAGGGGGGTAAGGACGGAGGATGAATTTATGAGCTATGACGCAGCCGTTCAGGCACTGAAATCAGGGATCAGTCAGGTGTGACAGATGCTGACAGAGATAGAGCCCACCATAAGGTGCTTTGATGGTCCCGCGGCAGGGACTGGGAGGGAAATTATGAGTGTTGGAGAAAGGAAGTGATAAAATGGTTCTTTCAGACCTGATGGTTCAAACTTCTCTCTTCTCAGAGCCTAGTGAGCTGGGTTGGGGTGGCCACCAGTGACCCCTGTGCTGACCCAGTGTGTGACTTCAGTGAGCTGAAGCAGTGGTGGACTATCTCTAAGCTGGGTTTTTGGGGTCGGGCTCCTTCCTTTTGACCGACTTCCCCATGGCCTTCTCTGCAGCCCTTCTGCACATAGCATGTGTTAAATGATCTCCCACGTCCCACTCTGCTCCCAGCCTGGCTCCTCATGTGGCCTCAGCCCCGACTACACTGACATCCTGATCCATGCTGCAGCCTGTGCCCTCCCCTCTGCCATCAGTGACTGAGGCGACAGCTCCCTTCCACCAGGACTGTGGTGCCCAGGAGGAGAGGTGTCCAGGATTAGGTTCTTCCAGCTCCACGGTCATAGCACCAGGCTCTGCAGTGCAGTGGGTGGCAGTGGCCAGGAAAGCCTGGGTCCAGACGGCTTTGTAGCCCTTCCCACCTCCCACCTGCTGAGCAAGTCCATGCAAATGATTTCATGTTTTAAGCCTTTAAAGTTGCTTTTTAAAAATCATTTTTATGAAAGGTGTGCAATTTTAAGTGGTTGAATAACAAATAGACCTGTGATTTATGACACTCAATTTACATAAATTTCAGCAGCTTTTAACACATGATGACTCCTTCAAACTCTCTGTTACCTTGGATTCTATTAACTCTATACTTCTTGGGTTTTATTTAGATTTCAAAATACTCCTTGGCTGCCTTGCTTTTTTTGGCTTACCCTGTGCTACTTAATCATAGTGTTGGAATTCCTTAAGGTTTGCTCTTAACCCCTTAAACCTTCTCATTTAAAGAAAAGCAAGACATATTCTATATTCTCACACGACAAGACCTTGTTGATGCCACCGATCAATCAGTAAATATGAAACACACACCTACAGCTAGACCTCTCTGAGCTCCAGAGACGAGCGTCTGCGGCCACCACCTCCTGGGAATCCTTAAGATATTTTAGTTTCAATCTTTCCTTCACACCAGGACATCGTCAGGTGGGTGGGACTTCAGAAACCATGAGGCACCTTGCTTCTCCCCTGTTCCTTATTCTCCATGCCCAGTCTGTCCTCAGGATGTGTCACTTCTGTTTGCTAAGTGGACCTCACCTTCCTTTACTCTGTGCTGCTTCCTCCCTTTCCAACCCAAGCTCTTTGTCCACTAGCAATCTGCAAACCAAGTTTCCCGGGATCTGTTCTGATTTTCCTCCACATTCCTTCCCCACACCAATGGCAAGAGCCTCATTTTGAGCCCTTTGTGGACATTGTCCCATGGGTCCTTGTATCGCTGATGCGTCAAGCCCCGGTGCCTGCTCGTGAGTCTCCCCGATGGCCCAGAGGGGGCCGCCTTGTCTCTCAGCCCCTTCAGCCTCTCTCTCTCCCCTTCAGCTGTACTCCTCACTGTGTCCTGGGTCGTACTGCACCCTCCCCTACCACTGGACGTCCACACACACCCGGCCCCTCCACAGATTCCTCTTCGATTCCTTAACTTCTTTCACTTTCTAGATCTTAGCTCAAGCTTCTCACTCAATGGTAATTATTTCCTGAACGCTTAGCTTACATTTTCCCAGACTAAATCAGTTTTACGATCCTTGGCACTGTGGAAGTTTATTGCACATAGAATAATTCACAATTATATTTATTTTGGCAACGATTTCATCATTGCCTGTGTTTGGCACTAGGTTGAGTGCTTTACAGAGACAAATGCCATGTCTGTGTTTAGCTGAACAATGTGTCCGGGCTTGGACCAGTGACTGACATAAACTAAACACCCAGTAATATTTACTGAGCACAATAGTGGAAGAGTGGCTTCTGCTGACTGAGTGCTCACTGTGTGCTAAGCACTTTGTAAATATCTGCTCCTCATAGAAACCCGCTAACATGGCCATTAAATTGTACTTTGTAAGTGAGGAAATGAGCTTATGGCAGTACCTGTCTGAGCTCCCCTGGTTGGCTGGAATCCAGTTCAGTTTGGCACAAAATCTGTATACTCAGACCCCTGTGTCCTCTTCCTGGTCAGAGTCCTTGTTCCCTGGGGAGGAGATGTCCTCTTGTCCCCGTGAGCCATGAGCCCTTCCACTCTGCTGTTTGTCTATTCCCTTCTTCCTCCTCCTCTAGCAGAAGTCACCATCTCATCACCAACTCCACAGGACTGCTGTGAAAAACCCACGGGCCCTGCATTTCAGAGGCCCGTGCCCGTGCACTGTGGCGTGACCATCATATTGATGCTCACGGGGAATTCCTTCCATTCTACCCTCCACCTCCCTGGCCGCCTTTGCAGTGTGTTCGTGTCTTCTGCTCATCTGCGCTACTGAGAACACCCTATGCACCTTCTGCATGAAGATCCTGGGGCAAGGAAGGGTAGGCAAAGTTGGAGTCACACCATCTTGGCCAGAGGGAGAAGACTTCCAGGTTAGAGTCCGGTGCTGACCTGGCTGTTCCCACGGCAGCTGCGCAGAGCTTCCATTTGGAGAGCAGGGGCTGCTGTCTTGCTTGACAAGCTGACAGCTTGGGCTGAGATGGGCCACTTCCCTGCTCTGAGGCGCTCACCATCTGCACCCTCTGTGCCTTGATCCTCTTCTTATCTGGGGGTTATGGATGCTCAGCTAGGTGCAGCAGAACCACCGCCACTGGGCTGTGTCTGGGGATTACCCTGTGTCCCGACAGAGGCTCCGCGTGAGGTGCTAGGGTCTTGCGTGTGCTCAGTGTGCCAGCCTGTGTACCTGCCACAGGCAAGAGTGTGCAGGTGAAGAGGTTTCTGCTTCTAATCGCACAGGGGCCCAGGGAGATGGGTACAGGCGTCAATCGCTGCCTTTCCTGATGGCCTCACACATTCAGTGTGTGCGTGTGTGTGAGCATTTGTAGACTGGCTTTCTTATTACTTTTGAAAATCCGACTCTATTGCTCTGATGCCTCTTTCTTCCAAGTGTGACCTGGCCCTTCCAGCCTTTCGGATGTAGCTTACCAGGGCGACTCCTCATGGGGTCTGCGTTTACCTCCTTTGCCCCTACCTTCTTCCCTCCCTGCTTCTCTCTCTCCTTCTCTGGCTTTCAGTTCATGCTGCATTACCACCATGGGTATGCATTCTCTCTCTGTCTGTCTGTCTCTCTCTCTCTGTCTCCCATCTATGCTTTTCTATTCTGATTCCCCACTTTCATTCAAGGTATTTCATAAGCATTTTGTGGTAGGTATTGTTGCTCATTGTAAGCCATTCTTTGTACAAGCCTTTAGATTGCAGAAATTGTATAGTGCTATAAATATCATTTTGATTTTTTTCACTTGGTGCAATGTTTCCAAGATACAGCTATTTAAAATTTTATGTTGCTTTAGTCCCTTGCCCGTGCTCTTTGGCTTTTCTGATTTCTAGCTTATCAACACGAGGCACAGCTGAAGCATCCCTTCCTGCTGAAGTTTCTCCTCCTTCTGGTGTAAGGCTCCCCCTTCTGGGTTATTCTGTCACTGTATTCGTGATGTTATTTTGCAATGAATAAAATCCATTTATCTGTTTGTGTTGAGCTTTATGAAGGAAACATACACATATACGCACATCTCTATGTGTGTACACGCATCTGCCTGTATGTATACATCTATGTAATTCTAGCACTTGACCTGCCTTAGAAAATCTCACAAGTGAGCATTGAATGAATGAATAATAATTATAATAGCAAACATTTACTGAGTGCGAACTTTGTGAAACTATCGCTCTCACTTGGTTCTCACAATAACCCTGTGAATCAGGCATCATCATGGCTGTTTTGCAGAGAGGGAAACCGAGATATAGAGTATCCAAGTAACTTCAAAGGCCATGAAACTCATGCAGTTCAAGCTACTTATGCAGCAAGTGCCAAAGCTGGAACTCACAGGGAGGCAGCTGGCACTTGTGCCCGGCACCAGTGCCCAGCATACTAAGGCTGCCTGCATATAGCGAGTGGACGGTGTCCAGGACTCCCAATGACCAGCCTATTCTGCTTCCCGTGCACAGTGCACACTTGGCTCGTTTTTCTCCTTACCAGGGACCTGCTAGATACTTCCATGGCTGCTTGTCTCATCTCATCATCCAAAGTCTTGTAGACAGGCATCATTACTACACAGAGGGGGGTGCAGGGAATATGATAAATTCCTTGGCTGTGAACTCACATGGTACAGTGCAGAGCCGAGGTCTGTAAGAATGCCTGGCTGAGCCTGCTTCCCATCATACCCCACGGCCAGAGGGGGTACCCTGGGTCTCTGCTCTTGGCACCTGGATTCCATAGATTCTGGGGGAACTGAGGGGCATCTGGTGGAAAGGCAGGAGTCCCTTTGACTTATGCAGGTAAGTCAGGAGTGTTCTCTCATGCTCTGCAACACTTGCCATGATCTTGCCTTGCTGGAGTCCAAGGCCTCCAAGGGCCTACTTCTCTGCTGTGCTCTCCCCACCGAAGATTGGCACTGGGAGAGATAGGAGGCTTCTTGACTACCTGAGAAACCAGGTGGCAGAGAATCTTTTCACAAGATGTGACCTGCAGAGGGTGTGAACTGGAGTCTCATGGGTTTATAGCATGGATACAACACATTCAGCTCCCGGACTGAGTATTCTCCACTCTCCCTCTGGACTCATTTCCACCAGACCCTAAGGGCAAGCTATGCGAGGGCAGGGACCTTGCTCAGGCTTCCGTCAGTTTGCTAAATGAGCTCCAGCTCTAGCAGTGCTTTCTGTTCCCTGCAGCCAGTTTAGGTAACATTGTCTGCTGCTTGCCAGAGAGGCATCCTAATTGATAAACTCCCTTGGAAGATACTATTAATCATTTATGACACTCTTTCCAACTGAACCTTTGTGCAGATTTAGAATCCTTTTTAACACTGTGTGTCAGGCAGAATTAGCAGCCATTAGGATGAGAGGGCCGGCAGGCGTGGCAGACTGTTCCTGCCACCCAGCACTTACCGAGGCTGAGCCAGGAGGACCAAAAGTTTGAGTCAGGCTGTGTGATTTGTGATTTATTAACTTAGTGAAACCCTGTCTTGATGAGAGAGAAAGAGAGAGAGAAAGAGAGAGAGAGAGAGGGAGAGAAAGAGGGAGAGAGACAGGGAGAGAAGCAGGTAAGATGGAACTATACTTTTAGACTCCATATTAGCCTTAAATTATCAAGTATATAATAAATTAGCACAAATACAGTCACTCTGAATATTGACTCATCTCACAGCTCCTCTGGGCTGGGTATGGCTTAACTGCTTTGCTCTAAGACCCACAAGACTGCAATGAAAATATTCCTTTCAGAACTCTGGTCCTAACTGGAGCTCGTGTAGTTGCTGGGAGAATTCGTCCCTTTGTGGCTGTGGGGACCAGGGTCTTGGGTTTCAGAGCTTGGCTGGCCTTCCATCCCCATGGCAGCTCTGTTCCTTCTGGGATGATAAAAGTGTCTTCATTGCAGGAAGTACTCACTTTGCTCAAGCAAGTCGTGTCAGCTGCCTGGGTTTTCAGTCTTCCTTCCGCTCCAGTGCTCTTTGGGGTTTTGGAACTGCAGTGTGTTTTGGGCTGTGATATCAGAATAACCAAGGCTGGAAAATTCATTAAGAACAGAAATTTGTTTCTTCCCACTCAGGCAGCTGGGAAGGCCGAGGTTGAGGAGCCTGATTATACCAAGGTCTGTCTTGCTGTGTCTTTCCATGGAGGCAGACAGGGCAAAAATGCTGTGTTTGTGAAAGCCCAAGACTGAACTCGCAGCTTCAAGCTCTCTTATATTCACTGTCAACCCACTGAGCTGCCCTGGTGACCTCAACACCTTCCACTAGGGCTCACCTCACAACACTTGTGCAACTGGGGTTCAGTTGTTAACACATGCTTTTTGGGGGAGCACATTCAGAGTAAGGCAAATTATTTCTGAAATGTATTTTTCAGGGCTGTATAGAGTGTGAGTTTGTGGGAACCGTTTCCTGCTTCAGTCACCTTGGTGTCTCCCCCTTTCCCCATCTCCCACGGAAACTTTAAGAGAGAGACTGTTGGTGTTGACTTGACTAAGATGATCCCTGGGTTAACTGCTAAGAATTTGTGGGCAGGAGAGTTGACCTAATGTCAAACCAAACCAATAAAGAATTCAGGCACAGAAGGAAGCCTTGCAGGACTTTGATGAAATATTCATACTGTTACCATCAGGGACAATAATGGTTCTTCTTCAGCAGTGGCTGTGGCCTTTGAGATTTAAGTCTCCATAAGGGCAGTTCCTGCCGGGTAGGACCCCCTGAAGCCACTCACTGGTGGGGGGGTGGCCAAGCTGGGACTTGTGGAAGAGCATGATGAATAGGTGAGGAGAATGTGAAAAATGTCAGCCGATGTCCTCAAATGACTTTCTCGACTTTGTAGTCAGCTTAAACCCTGGTTGTTTTTGGACATTTTAGCAGACTTGGATAGACTTTGTTGTCTGATCTTATGGGTATGAAAGATGTGTTTATCAGCAGTTGGGGTCAGCATATAGAATCATGTGGGTATGAAATAAATTCATCATGGTTTCTTAAGGATTATATTTTAATGGTAAAAACTTCCCTGAAATATGGATATCGACACAATTTGCTAAAAAAGAAACCCATGCTTACCCCAGCACATTGCCTAAGAAAGGTAGAGAGCTGAGGAAGAACAAATGCCAAAAAGTGGTTTATATCACACGAGGGACACAGTGGGAGCAACAAGATTCTTCTAAAAATAATAGCAATCTAAACAGCATCTTTACTGGTTACTTAGTTATCTATTTCTGTGTAATAAATTGTGCCAGAGCGCAGAGGCTGCAGGTGAGGAATATTTACTGTCTTCTGTGGGTCAGGCCTTCCAGGTGGCTTTGTAGAGTACTTCTGCCTCAGGTCTCTCATGGGCTGCTATCCAGGGATTGCTGAGCCATCATTTCACCCCAAGATGCTCCTGGGAAAGGTTCTTGTGCCAGTTTCACCTTTCCCAGTGAGATTCCTGGAGGGCCGCTGGTGGTGACACCACATCCGGCTTCTTGTCACAAGGGCGTAGGGGGACTTAGACCACTCAGCAGCTGGCATCGCTCAGAAGGGTGGGGAGAGAGGAGGGAGAGGATGGCATCTGCATTCTCTCACCTGGTAGCCTTAATGTTGCTAGTTTGGATTGCAAGTAGCATCTTAGTCACTTTTCTCATTACTGAGATGCAATACCTGACACCTGAGCCTGAAAAGGTTTGTCTTGGCTCACGTTTTCAGTCTGTAGCGGGCTGGTTCCAGCACAGATGGCATGGCCGAGGGGTGCAGTGGAGGAAAAGCTACTCAAGTCATGGTGTGCAGGAGCAGGGGAGGGAGGTGCACCCTTTAAGGCCATGTCTCCAGCCACCTGCCTGCCTCTGCCAGGCCCCACCTTCTAACAGCAAGGCTGCTAAGCACCTGCTGGTCCAAGCCCCTCCCAAAAGCCCTGACTAGGAGCGCATGGAGCTCTTGAGAGACATCTAGGTGTAAATCGTAATGCATCCTATGACTCTTTCAGTATTCTGGTCACTATAAAGGAGCCACACACTAAATTCTTATATTCATGGGGTCAAGGGCAGGCATGACACAGGCACGGCCCTGGGGGGTTGGCCTCGCAGGAATCATCCCAGAAGGTGCCTCCCTCAGGCGCAGTATGGGGCAGAGCACTTCCTGCTGAGGGTGGGCGTGATCTGGGCGTTGTGTGGTTCTGGGTAGGCGTTCACCAAGCCTGGTCCTCAGCAAGGCCAAAATCAAAGCTCGGAGTCACGCAGCACCCAAGCCCTTCCCTGGGTGGGCAGAGATGGGTAGTAACTTCCTTGAGCAGGGTACTTGCAGTCCACCAACAGCATGGAGACGGAGCTCAGGCGCTGTAGCAGCTCAGAAGTGGCTCGTGTCATGTCTGGGAGAGAAACTGGGAGGGGCTCCCAGGAGAAGTGCATACAAAGTAGGATTTGAACAAGAGGGTGTTGGAGCGAGGGGAGCTGGGGTGGAGGAAGGGACTGTGGGAAGCAGAAACAGTGTGGGTGGGGGCCCGGAGGAAGGCGAGAGCAGGTCTTGAGTAGCTTCCGTTGAAATCGAGATGCTGTAACGGTGTGTTGGACGGGGGCTGCCATTCCATCCTTTCCAAAGCTCCTTCATGTCAGGTTTCATTTTGGAAGCACAATCTGGTTCCTCTGCACAGTTAGGTGTCTGTGGACCTTCTCGGGGAAATAACTTTAGAGCTAACTCGGAACCCCTATATCAGCTAACAGTGGCCAACACATGTACAAAAATCTTCAATGTATCCACTGCATAATCCCTTATATGGCTGGTAATGTCTGAAAATTTGACTCTTCCAAACTTCAAAGCTCTTTTCCTCTCATTCTGCTACTGACCATATACAAAGGTATCCTAATTTACAGGTTGTTTTTGGAGAGACACCCCAGCTTACTTGAAAAATAAAGTACTTAAATTTCTGTCTCACTAATCAACCAGAAGTGTTGAAGCACAGGTTCTAGAAAGCTGCTATCAAAATGCAGGTAATCATCTTATACTGAAGGTTCCTCTGTCACTTGGCTGTGAGAGGGTGGATCAGTCGGTGGCTGGTTAGTGTCAGGGTTAGGAGCGAACCCTGCCCCTGTGAAGGCAGCACTGGCTGCAGCACGAGTTCAGGGTGCGTGGCTATCGTGGACCAAGGGACAGAGGCAGAAGGGCAGCTGCAGCGGAGGCCGGAGCCCAAGACCAGCACTTCCGTTTTTCAGGGGAGGAACTCTGAGGAATGAGTTGGTGCACATGGCTGGATAGGTTGGTGGTGGAACCGGAACTGGAACCAGGGACTCCGACGATGAACTAGAGTGACATGTGTGGCACTTACAGCTCTCCTCCTTGCAGTAACAGTGTGCTGAACTTCTCCAGGACACCTGCTCTGTCTGCCCAGTTTTGTGGTTGGATAAGATTGGTCCCATCTTTGGATTCAGGGACATGTGCGGATGGTCCCTGTCTGTTGCCATGGCTTCAGGAAGAGGCACGCAACAGAAGCACAATCAGTGAGCTCCAAAGAGAGGTTTTCTGGGACTTGCGGAAAGAAAGGGCTGCTTCCCTCTGTGGGATTCAGTCATACGAGGCCTTGGGCTGCTTTAGCTGTCTGGAAGGGGACCGTCCTGAGGCCGGGGGCAGCACACGGAGGAGTAGGGGCTGAGAGACAGGCAGCGATTAAGCCTGGACAGTATTATCTGAACCTTTCGCCTGAACTGTTGGTGAAGCCAGTTTCAGTCCATGGTGTGTTTGTTTACCTAAGCCAATAACCTCGAGTGATCCTGTTACAGCATAAACCAGAGCATCTTACTTATCTGCTTAAGACCTCAAGCAGCTCCTTGTGGGACTCCAAGAAAAACCAGAGTCCTTGGGACTTACAGGCCTCTGCAGTTAACCCCTGTCCTGTTGCTGATTCCTGCCTGGCCACAGAAGCTTCTTCCTGTTTCCAAAAATCCATGAAATGGTCCTGCCCGAGTTGTGTATCTCATTACTTCCTCTGTCTGGAATTATTTCCCTCCAGAAGCCAAGAGTCTTTCTCAAGGACGGTTATCTAAAGGACTTTCTTTAATCTGACAGCCTACTCCCTCATTCCCCTCTGCTTTTCATCATTTTTTTTTTAAATATGGAAATACAGCCTTCACATATTTTGTTTATTTATTGCCTTTGGGGTGCAATGGCTGCTTCCCTCTGCTGAGTTCTCCTTCCAAAGGGTGTGGGTGATGCTTGTCTATTTGATTCTTTGTGTCTTCCCAAGTACACAAACAGTGCCAAGTACATAATGTTTATTAGTTAAATGAATGACTGGGACTTGTGCTGAAGAGATTATGCTGAAGAGATCCCCAGAGAAATAGAGCCAAGAGGATGTATATAAAACATAGGAAGGGATTTCTTATGAGATTATGGGCTGGGAAGTTTCCTGACCTTTCATCTCCAGACCGGAAGCCCAGGAAGCCAGTGGTGTGGTTCTGGCCCAAGTCGAAGGACCTGACAGCACAGGAGTCCATAGTCTGGGTCTAGAAGGTGTACAAACCAGAAGCACCAATTCCAAGAAAAAAAGGTGAATTTCCCAGTGTGAGCAGAGAGAAGGAATTAGCCATACTGTCTTGCTTAGCCATTTTTGTCTACTCTGGCATCTACCAGGTTGGGTATCACCCACCACACTGCTGAGGGCCACTTTCTCTGCTCAGACTGCAGATTGAGATGCTAATTTCTTCTGGAAGCTTCTTCATAGACACATGCAGAGCTAAGGTGTCACCAGCCATCTGAGCATCGTCCAGTTGACAGAAACAGTTCACCACCACAGAGAAAATGCACGTATAGAGGAACTACGGATGCTGTTGTTAGATCCTGCTGACCAAAGCTGGTCCCAGATGGGACAGGGCTGCGTCTCCCTGCTTGGATCAGACTCAGCTTTCTCATTCGAGCAGGCGCCTGACCCTGCTCCGGGAGTGCTGGACCCACTGCCAGCCTCCACCATTTGGGAGCCGGAGAGAAAACACATTCCTTTCCCCTAACCCATCTAACACAAGCCTGTTTTCTGTTTGTGTTTAGGTGTTTGGCAGTGAGGTTTCCCACCCCCTCCTGAAAAACAGCCTGGGGTCTTGCTATTTCCTGGGACTCCACAAAAAAGAACCAAAAGTCCTCAGGCTGCCAGTTCATGGAAGATAGTTCCTGGAAAGATACACATAGGTGCATTTCTCAGTAACAAAATAATTCATGCTTGTCCAGAAAGGAGAAATGAAACTTTTGGTAAGGGGCCCTTACTTTCCTGAGGGGCTCAGCCAGCATCTCTGTTGAGTGAAGTACAGGTTTGGCGAGCACTGCACAGCCCTAGCAGCGGCTTACAAGCCAGACTCCCTGAGAGCCCACCGTGTCGGTGATAAATCTTCTTCTCTCCAGTACCGGGAGGACAAGGACAAAGAGGGAGGCAGAATCCCTCCCTTTAAGAGCTTGGCCTGGAAGCTGCAGAAATTTGGATGCAGATTAACTGGGTCCCCTTCTTAATCCATCACTTAGTGGAAAGCCACATCGGGGTGTTTGGGCAACGCGGTCTTAGGGTGGTCAGTGTGCTAGCCAGTAGGACCGGGCTCTGTCAGCAGAGGAAAGAAGGGGACAGTGCTTCCCGGAGAAATGAGCCACATTTCATGCTGCATTTCACCATCACCGGCCACCTGGTTATCGTGTAAATCCTTTTCCTTCCGCTAAACTCTCAGCCCTCTGGGCCTGGACATCTGACCCTTCTTCACTGCAAAGAAGATCTGAAAAGGGCAGGGTGGGGGCGTAGATCGGAAAAGAAGGGACCTGAAGGTGGGGTCAGGGCCGCATCTCAGTGGTCTCCATGACTTCACCTCCCGATATTTGGGGAACTGTGGAACATCCTCCCTTTGCCCGTGTGAGACCTGTGACCTGCTCTTAACTAACAGAACGGAGAAGGGCGAGGGGCTTCTGTGCTTGTGGGTGGGCTACACATGACTGTGGTATCCTCTGTGCTGCCTGGCTCTAGTCCGTGTTGACTTGGATGAATACAGACTGGGGAGCTCCAGATGGCCAGGAATGAGGGTGACCAGAAGGCACACACCCAGTAGCCATTTGTGTAGATACAGAGGCCTCTGGCTTCAGCTGCCAGCAGTCACATGAGGTTGGAAGTGGATCCTGCCCCAGTTGGGCCTGGAGATGAAAACTCAGGCCCGTTCGGCACCCTGACTGCAGCCTCACATCCTGTGAGCCTGTGAAGCAGAAGCAGAAGCAGAAGCAGAAGCAGAAGCAGAAGCAGAAGCAGAAGCAGACCAAGGTGTGCCTAGGACATAGATGCACAGAAACCACTAGCTAGTAAAGGTGCACCGGCGGGAGCCACTAGGTGGTTAATAATATTGCCATGCAGCAGTAAGCATCTGATCTGCTCTCTGGCAGGGAGCCCTTTAGGCGCTGTTCTTTGTATTTCCTGCTTGGTGCTACTGACAGTCCATTGTCCTTTGGGCTATGCCTGAACTTGGCATTAGAGAAAATCCCTTCTCAGTATCTCCTAGCATTGAAATTTATGAGCACCTCTGAGGATTCCTTAGGACAACCCTGGTCTACAGAGGTGCTATCACTTAGATCTGAAAGGTGGAAGTTCACGTGTCTGAAAGGCAATTGGATCACAGGGGCTTCAGACTCCTCAGGAGATTGTCCTGTTGCTGGCTCATAGCTGAATGTGCTCCCAGGAGATGGAGCTTGGAGGTGGTGGTCAGGGGGTGGGGCATGGCCTGGAATCTTGTTCCCTGCTCCTCCCATCTCCCTGTGCCCCCGGGCTCCCCTGTGCTGATGGCATTTCCTCAGCCTGCCTACCTAGTTTCTGCTTTGGAGCCAGCCAATCCTGGGCCCAAACTGTGATCCAAAATCCAAAATAAATCTTTTTTTTTTTTTAAGTTTTTTTTTTTTTAAAGGGGATAAAATTAGAACAAAACAGAACAAAACAGGACATACGAAAGCAATGTAAGAGATATAAATTTCAAAGCTAGACAACCAGTGATCTTCACTATCTATATTGTCTCTTGTTTTCTTCCAAATAGTTGTCCATATCTTCACATACAGAGAATTCATACAAAACAACATAGTATAAAACTGATCCGAACAAAATAAGGAAAGCATTTTAGGTCTTCAAAACCAGACAATAGGGAAATCACTGATGGCTGTCATAGTGTCTCTTGTTCTCTTCAAAATAGCTGTCCATACTTTCATGTATGTTGAAATTAAGCAAAACAGGGAGGGGAGTGGTTGCTTAGTTTCCTGGAACCCCAGGTCTCAGCATGGCACAGGTCTCAGGAGATGCCAGTGGCTTCCGCCCTGGAGTACCGCAGCCTGCCAGGCTCACAGCCGCTCACCAGGAAGGGGAGTTGATTTGTTTGTTTGAGATAAAGTCTCACTACAAAGCTCAGGCTGGCCTCAAACACATATCGATCCTCCTGCCTCAGCCTCCCAGTGCTGGGGCCAGAGGCCTGTGCCACCACACCTGGCTGAAAGTTAATTTTTTAGTAGTAGTAGTAATAGTGGCAGTAAGCTGTTACTTTCTAAAGAATTGAGCATTTCACTGCTCAAGTTTTGAAATGGCCAACAGATAGACCATAGAAAGACATCTCTTTAGGCTCCTGCTTGAAAACAAAAGCATCAGGAAACTGTCGGCCTTGATTCAGGGCCACAATAAACCTCTTCTTTAAGGAACTCTTCTGCACTGTTGGTGGGAGTGTAGACTGGTGCAACCATTGTGGAGGTCAGTCTGGAGATTCCTCAAAAAGCTGGGATTGGAGGTCCCATTTCACCCAGCTATTCCAATCCTAGGCATATTCCCAGAAGAACTGAAAACATCATACCACAGTGATATATGTGCACCCATGTTTATAGCGGCACAATTTGTAATAGCCAGATCTTGGAAACAACCTAAGTGTCCATCAACTAAGGAATGGATAAAAAAATTGTGGTACTTTTATACAATGGAGTACTACTCAGTTATAAAGAATGATCACATTGAGATGTTTATAAATAAAAGGATGCAACTTGAGACCATACTCATAAGCAAAATAAATCAAACTCACATGTATAAATATTGTAGTCTCCCTAGTGTAAGAAATGGTAAGAGTACATAAGATTTTATGGTAATCATGATCCTCCAGTATATTACTTTGAAGCCTTACAATGTTTTCATTCATTAATTGTAATAGTTTTATTCTGTCTTGTTTGACCTTATTATGTGTGATGGAATGAACAGCTATTTTGAAGAAAACAAGACAATATGGCAGCCATTGCTGATTTAATATCATCTTGCTTTGAAGTCCTACCATGCTTTTGTTCTTCTATTACCATTAGTTCTATCATGTTGTGTCTTATTGGATTTTAATATGTGTGTTAGTATAAACAAATTCTTTATGCAAAATGAGATATTATAGCAGTCATTTTTTATTTTCTGTTATTTGGTTCAGAATGCCCTGTAATACTTTCATTTTCTTGGATGGTTTTATACTATTTTGTTATGTTTGATATTATTGTGTGTGAAGCTATGCTCAATTATTTCAAAGAAAGAGACATTATGATAGCTACTGTTATTATCCGGTTGTCTTGTTGTGAAGTGCTATGTTGCTTACATTGTTATGTTCTGATCTGCTTTGTTCTGTCCTCTTGTTTTTGTTTCTTTTAAAATAAAATTAAAAAAAAAAACCCTCTTCTTTAAGTTACAAGTGTCGGGTAGTTTTTCCCAGTGGTGGGAAAGTGACTAACGCAATAGGCCAGACCATATTTTCTTTAGCAGCGATAACACTATCTCAAAGCTAAGCTACACTGTACTGAATTTAATGTGGCATTGATTCTATATTACTATTTTATATATTACAAAGAAAGAAAAAAATTCCAATTGTGTGTTTGACATGTTGCTTTGTCACATTAATTATAAGATGCATCCACAATTTAGAGCAGTTAAAATGTGAAATCATGTGCTAGGTGAAGCGGGCTTCCAGATGTTTTACTTCAGCTTTGCAGCATGTCAGTTTTGACAGCAAAAGATCCTGCCTAGACCTAGGTGTTAAGTCTGGCTTTTATTGGCAATGCAATGCTCAGATAAATTATTATTATTATTATTACTACAGTGCTAGGGGTTGAACTCAGATCTTAAAGCATGCTAGAAAACTATACCACTGAGTTGTATCACGGTTCCTGGACAATTTTGATGATTATCTTAAGACCACTGAAAACAGGATGCAAAGGTGGAAGTGAAGCTGCTTAGTCATAGGGCGGGTCCTGTGCTCATCTGAGAGGTGTGGAAGGGAAATGTGGGGAAAGGGTGGGACCTCCAGGAATCACCATTTTACCTTCCCACGTTACCTCTGGCTGCCTCATTCACCAACATGAATGTTTATCTCCAGAATTTATTAAAAACAGCAAGATGCACACAATATACAAAACCACACAGAAATGTCCTGACTCATTCATTAGAGTTAGAAGCTCTGGAAGCACATGGTTTGTCTTCTACAACTGCAGGTGAGGCTTTCACAAAACATTTTTCTGGGGTAGGAGAGAAGCCACCAAACTCCTATTCAGCCTTTCGTGTGTGTATCCTTCCTGCCTATTGATGGCAGCTAGAAACTCTGTACAAGTTGTAATTCAGGTTCAGCTCCCAAAGAAAGACTGAAGTGATCGTCTCAAAACAGAGCAAGCATAAGGAGAGTTTTTTTCTGCCATATTATAGGTGGTAGATACGCACTCTTAAGGGAAACAACTATTCCCTGAGGGCAGGGTCTCCTGCTCCTCCTCTCTCTGACTCCAACACATGGCTTCCTCTTGTGATCTAATTCTATAGTTCTTTTTACAACATCTTTGTTCCAGCCTGGAGGAAGGTGTGAAGAAAAAGAGAAGAGTGCATTCATCTTTTCCTGGATGCAATACTCGCATATCCCAGACCATGACTTACATACATAACCGCATGTGACTATAAAGGCGATGGGCTGAGGATTTAGCTCAATGGCATAAGTGCCTGCCTAGCAAGCATGAGATAGTGAGTTTGATCCTTGGTACAAAAAAAAAAAAAAAAAGTTGGTGGGGGTGTAGTCGTTAAGTTTTGGTTCAAAAATCCAACTCAGACTCTGGCATTCTATGAATATTAGTTGGTAATCTATTGCTGTAACAAAATAATTAGGGCTGGGGAACTTAGAAAGAAAAGGAGCTCACCCAGACCACAGGTTAGAGGCTCAGTGTGCAGACAGCATGGTCCACACAATAATATCAAACATAACAAAATAGTATAAAACCATCCAAGAGAATGAAAGTATTACAGGGCATTCTGAAACAGTGAGGGCCCTGTGGCTGTGTCATGGTGGATGACATTGTGGCAGGGTCATGTGTGAGGGACAGAGAACACAGAGTGAGATAGACACACAATCAGAGAGAGGGAGAGCTCATGTTGCTCTTTAACACAACCTGTTTTGTGGAAACTCACTGAATTCCCATGAGCACTGCATTAACCCCCTTGGCATGAGGCATCCCAAGGGAACTAATTACTGCATTAAGCCCCACCTCATGACATGTCATCACCTCCAGCATTGTCCCACTGAGGACTGAGCTTCAGACATGTGACAGGGAGCCTCCAACATTATCCAAACCGGAGCAGTAAGGGAAGAAGGGGAGCAGGAATAATGATGGATGATGAACAAACTCAATGGTTTATGTGTAGCCTGTGGGTTTGGGTTACTTCAATCACTCAGGTCTTCTTAGAAACAAAGAAACAATAGTCACCAGAAATATGCAAAACCAAAGGTGCTAACTAAGGAGATTCTTTCATAAAGAATCGACTCTTGCAAGGGCAAACTCTACTCTTCAAAGCAGTTAGGAGAACTTTCTCATGACTCCAAAATGGTGGCACTTCCTGCCTATGAAAACCGGAAGACAGGCATCCAGGAAGGACTCTATATTTAGACTTGTTAGCACATGTGACTGCCTTTGCTCAGACAATTCTCCTACTGACCATTTTAGATATTCTAGCTCTTCTATTCCAGATGGGAACATGAAGGTCCTGTGAGACTGAAGGATGGATGACTTGGAGTGTCAACACTGATCCAGTTCTACCATGCAGAGTAGACAGTGATTCAGCTCTGCTAGTCAGAGCAGCCCTAGCTTTCATGGTGCTGTGAATAAAGTTGTTATAAAAACACAGACCCCAGCTGCCACTCTGTCTGGCTCAGCCTGAGAATTTCAGCGCTGAGGGAAAGATTAAAATGTTCTAATGAGCTGGTCATCACACATTTGGCTGTTACAGACAAAAGGCTCAGTGTCCTCTTTAACTTGGCTCACTTTGCTTTTTGAATCACCTTTCCCAGCACCCAAGAATCTTCCAAATGGGCTTTTCCATGAATTAAACTTTGACTTCAATTTGCCTTATGAAAGGCCTTTTATCCCCTGTTTTGGAGTATCTTCCTTGGTATTGTGTCTTTGGCATCTTTAGCTAAATTCTAAACTGGTTGAGCCAGTAATGCTAGACACTAGGGTTAAATAAAAATATTGAGAGAAATGCTGTGGGATATAGTAAAAAGAAATCAGAAAGACAAACAATTCACCCTGAAAGCTCATTCCCTGGCTAACGGACATAGGGGAACCTTCTAACTCTCTGTCATAGCATCATTTTCCTTATTAAAAAAGGGGGCTTGCCGGGCATGGTGGCACACCACTGTAATCCCAACACTTTGGAGACTGAGACAGGAGAATTGTTTGCGAATTCAAGACCAGCCTCGGCTACAAAGAGAGGCCAAGGCCAGTCTGAACTGCATAGTGAGACCCTGTCTCAAAAAGACAAAAAAAAAAAAAAAAAAAAGAGAGAGAGAGAGAGAGGGGAGGGGTGAGTGATACAGAGAGGACTTACAGAATTGCTGTGAGGATTGGATAATGTGTGTGAAACCACTTTTCATTTTCTGGGCATGCTATGTATGTCTGGTAAGAAATTGAGAAAAGGAACTGTATAGGCTAATATGAGTTAAAGGTGGGCCATTTGATTTGGAAACAAGTAAAGTGTTCACCATCAATTACTTGACTCTAATTTATTAGGGGATCTTAAGGTTTTACCTGGTGCACACACAAGTTGACGTTAAGGCAAAGAGTATGCATCTCTGAAAGTTTCTTCTGTTGTGTTAAGCAGGCCACAGTGTGGCACTGTGTGTCACCTCTGTTGAGTTGTTGGGGGCCACGGAGGTAGGGAGATAAGGCCTCTGAACTTCCTGACTGAAGGACCCTACCTAAGACCACTCTCCTAACCTGGAGAAACCCTGAACAACCTGACTTTGAGGACACTAAGGGCAGGTATTTTTCATTATGAGTTCATATAAACAAGTACATGGGGCTATCCCAGGGCTGGAATCTGTATCCTCCTGATGTGGGGGTCGCTGGACTGCTGGGTGCTTGAATATGTGAAAATGATACAGTGGAAGTAGCTTCTAGTTTCTTTTGGATCAGTGTCTCATCCTGAGACACAATGGCTGACATCCGCTACCTCAAGGAGAGGTTCAACTTGCCTCATGTTTCGCAAGGATTCAGTTTGTGGTTGACTGGCTCCAAAGCAGAAGTAGCATGGTGGAAGGGAGTGATGGAGGAAAGATGCTCACCTTACGGCAGCTAGGAAGTGGAGAGAGAGAAGACAGGAGCTAGGGAGGGAGACATAATCTTCAAAGTCACATCCCCAGACCACAGTTTCTAACAGCACATTGGCTATGAACTCATCAGTGGATCAATCTTCTGATGGATGTATCATTCCCATCATCCAATCACCTTCCAAAAGTCCCACCTCTGAGCATGTGTAAGTTCTGAGGAACAGCCCAGTTCTAAACCCCAACAATCTACTTCTGCCAGCTATTTAACCCTTGGTTATACAATGACGTGAGCTCGTAAACGACACCTGGAACCATTCCTGGTAACTTTCAGAGAGTTCTTGGAACTATCTGGGGAGAAAGAGTCTTTCAAAAAGAGGCAAGTCACAAGTCCTATTTCTGAAGTCCCGGTTTAATCCTGAAAAAGTGCACGTACATATCAAGCTCTGGAGACTAAACAAGGGCAGCTATAAAAGGGTTCCATGACTCAGGAAGGATAGAACATGTGATGGATGTTCTGGGGCTTTACATAATCTTGGCTTTCTGTGGCATAGGGTAAAAATGGGTTGCAGTGTTGTGCAGCAGATAAGAAGAGCACAAACAGGGGTCTAACATTCATAGGTTCAAACATAGGCTCCAGCTTTTGTTCCCAGTGCAATCCCAGGAGCTTCTGAAGCCTGGCATTCTTATGTTAAGCTGAAGAAGAATATTAGCTTTCCATCCTTAAATACACGCCAGGTCTGTGATTAACTCTCTATTCACCAAATTTTAAGTATCAGCCTGGTACAGGGACTGCAAGGATTTAATAAAATTATCATGTGAAGCACCTATTCTAAGTACATTGTAAATGCTCAATAAATGTTTACTGTAATTATTACTTTTATTGGCTATCCTTGTAGCATTTTGTACTGAAGAGTTGATGCTGCTAGATTCTGAGTTTAATTTTGAAACTGAGTTTTATAGCAATGGTTTCTTACTTGCTTGTATTCTTCCCTATGTTCAGATCATATCATTGAGTATTTGTTTGAGCTCTGTCCACCAGTTCTCCAGCTGTGGCCCATTAATCAGAATATGCTTCTTTCTGAAGGGTAGGAGAAGCATCCTGCACAGGAGAGAATATAATTCCAGTAATGTTGAAATCCTAATATTCACCAATAAAGAGAGGAAAAGGGAATAAAAAATTGATATAGATTTGCTAAAGTTTAGATAATTATAACATTCTTGGGGTTCTGACTAGTTGAACAATCTTTACTAGAGATGGTATAAGGGGTTAGATTGTATTCTTGACAAAAATTCCAATGTTGGAATCTTAACCATCAGTCTCTTAGCGTGTAACCTTCTTTGGGATAGAGGTCTCTGAAGAGATGGCAGAACTGAAATAAGATCCACTCTGTTGTCCTAACGTACTGTGACTGATCTCATTATAAAATGGAAATTTGGAGATACCTGTGTTTTGTGAGTCAGCCTTTTGGTGTGGTGGCAAAACAATGGATACAATCAACTTAGAGAAGGAAGGTTTTGTTTTGGTTAACAGTTTCAGAGGGTTCGGTCCATAATCAATAGCTCTATTACGTTCAGGCTGTGGTGAGGCAGACGCATCATGGTGGGAGAGTGTGGTAGAGGCGAGTTGCTCACTTCAAGGCAGTCAAGAAGCAGAGAGAAAAGAAAAAGTCAGAGAAGAAAGGACCAAGGACAAAACACAGTTCCCAGGGTGAGCTCCTGGTGACCCACTCTCTTCAGCTAGGCCAATGTGTTCTTTCCATCACCCCCCAGGAATGTCACCAAATTATGACCTCATCTGGGTTAATCCACCTGAGAATTAAACACCTCGTGACCCCATCACTTCTTCGGGCCTCTTCTCTGGATGTTGCTGCGTTGGGAAATCAATCCTGAGCCATGAATTCTTGGATGAAATTTAATATTTAAACCATAACATATATATGTGAAGACAACACTATAAGCTCAGGAAATTTCTAGGCTGCAGGTGTTATCCTGATGAGGATACTGTGGTCAGGGTTGGGGTGATGGGCCAGGGTTGGGGTGTCACTGGAACTGGAGTCCTACATTTGGATTTCACTTCCATGTTTTGGGTAAACATGAGCTGTGATTCCTGAAAGTGTTTACAGACTTTTCCCCTAGGCAGGAAAGAACATTGACTCACACTCAAGTTAGTAAATAATGACATCAATATGTGTTTTCAAGGGCAGAATTCACCAAAACAAGTAGATTGCCTGAAATGGCCAGCCTGACTCATCAGCAACTTTCTAAATAAATAAAGATGTTTTAATCTACAGTAATTGAAAATAACATACTAAATGACACAACTAAATAGGCTACATAACATGCATCCCAGCAGAAGCTTAAAAAGTGTTTGTAGTGATGACTAAGTTATTATTTATGCACAAATATTCTACTGTATTCAGTATCTGAGGATATTCTTTAAGCAGTGTTTTATAATAAGTACAGTTTCTCTCTCCATGGAGGATTAATTACAGGACTCTGTGACAATAGCAGAACTTGTGGGTGCTCAAGTCTCTTATTTAACATGGTATAGTGCTTGTATATGACCCCACACATCATCCTGTATGGTTTAAATCACCTCTGTGTCAATTATAACACTTTAACTCAGTGTAAATGCTATGAACATAATTGTTATACTACATTGCTTAGGGAATAATGACAAAATAGTCTTTACCTGTTCAACACAGATACAATTTTTCTAAGTATTTTTGATTTATGGTTTGTTGGATCTCTGGATGCAGAATTCTAGGGTACCAAGGGCTGACTGTGCTTTCAGTAGTCTACTCTCTTCTCTATGACCTCTAGTTACCTTTATGGAAGCATTTAGCCAGCTCTTGTCTTTGAAAATTTACTTTAAAAATTGTATTATTGAGAACACTGATTCTGAAGTTTTTTTTTTTTTTTCTCACAACCTCTTGCTTGCCATGCAGGTGCTTGTGCTGCTGAGCTAAATCCCCAGCTGATTCTGAGGCTTTAATAATGGTTTGTCTTCACTATGCTGTGTTGGGTGGATATAGGTAGACTGACAGATACAAAGCCTGAAAGATTCACCATCAATTTCATGACCTATTTTCATTGTCCTATTACATGGATGTATAAATTTTAAATGATCTTAATATCACAAATATTAACACATGAAATCAATATGCATTTTAGAATTGAAATGATAGAATGAATAGGTCATGGATTAAAAAGTGACCCAATAAAATGGGAAATACTCTACATTCATCCTCTCTTAGAAATTCGCAATGTGGAAGTTTTGCACTGTCTACAATGTTTTGTTTTTGTTAATATTGTTATGTACTGCTATATTTAATTATACTGCGATATTCAATTATGCCTGATTATATGGACAATTCTATTGAAGATAACAAGAGACAACACAGTAACCAGTGTAGATCACCTTGCACTGTGGTTTTATATGACTTTTTTGTTTCGTGTTTTTATAGGAATTTGTTTTGTTTTGTCTTGCTATGTTTTGTTTTTCCCTCTAATACAGAAGAGATGTAGAGATTCATGCATATGCAGTACTTATAAACAGTTTATGGGAACTGATTATATAATGCATGATGAAATGAACAACTACTTTGAAGAAAAAGAGACACTACAGTACCCAGTGCTGATTCCATAGCATCATGATGTGAAATCCAGCAATACTATTATTCTTTGTTCAGAGTGATTTTAGCTTGTTTTGCTTTGTTTAGTTTCAACATACATGAAGGAAGGTATGGACAGCTATTTTGAAGAGAATGAGAGACACTATGACAGCCATTGTTGACTTCCCTATTGTCTGGTCTTGAAGACCTAAAATGCCTTCCTCATCCTGTTCAGATCAGTTCTATACTATGTTATTTCATGTGAATTCTCTGTATGTAAAGATATGGACAATTATTTGGAAGAAAACAAAAGACAATGTGATAGTGAAGATCTCTGATGGTCTTGGTTTGAAATTTATGTCTCTTACATTGCTTTTTTGTGTTCTGTTTTGTTCTATGTTGTGTTTAATTTTACCCTCTTTAAAATAAAAAAAAGAAAAAAAAAGAAAGTTGCAATGTGTGTGAACACCAAAACCTATGGATGCTCAAGTCTTTCATATGAAATGGCATGGTAATTGTATATAACTGACACTTCGTGTGTTGTATACTTTACGCCATCTCTTGCTCACTTATCATACTTAGTACAAGGTGAATGCTGGGAAACCTGGTATTGGTGGACTCTGAAATTTCCCTGTCCTTGAAAGCAGGATTCTTTTCACGTTGAGCACTTTGTGAGAACAAGTTGTCTGGATTCCACCTGGGAGATGTTGACACGTCTGAACTGACACAGCTATCAGATATTTGATGCTGGGGCAAGAGGGATTTTCCCTTGCTTTGCCAGCCCGTGCCATTGACCGGGCAGGTAGCATCTGGGCTTGGTGACAGTGGGCAGCACACGGTGGAAGGTTTTTGTAGGGCAGATCATTCTGATCACGGCCTACAGCTCAGTTTCTCTCTTCTTCCCTCTCCAGGATTCCCAGTGGCTCCAGAAACTAAAAGTTCATTATTTCCAGTTATCCTGGGAGTCCCTTCTCAGTGCTGAACCTTCATGGGAATTTGCTTAGTATGTTCTTAGCCCCAACTCTAGATGCTTTTCTTCCTTTCCTGTGAACAAGATGTTCCCTTTCCTGCTCTTAACTTTCCCTGGAAGTTTGTGCTACTTCTCTCAGATTGATATTGCACTGGCTGGTTTTCAAATCCTCTTTGAATAATGTTGCTGTAGCCAACTGATCGCTGATTTCTCATATTTTTCCATAAAAAGCAATCAGTGAGAAGCCCTGGTTCATTAGGCTGAAGGACTATGGTGCTGCTCCAGACAAATCCATACTCATGAAAACCTGATAAATTTTCATGGAATTAATTTAGTTCTTTTGGAAGCTGAAGAACATTTTAGGGGCTATAGGCAAAATTCCTCTGGATAACTAGCATCTTTCTAAAAACTTTTAGGCAAAAATCTTCTACATGCCTAGTGTTAGAAATTAAGGCCAAATTTATAAACATTTCTTTGCTTCTATGATTAATACATCTTTGTTTCTCAGACTGTAGACCAAGGGTTTATATGTGAATTACAATGCCATAAAATACATAAGTCATTTTTATATTGTCCTAGGGCTTGTTACAATCGGGGTGTAAGTAGCTATAGGAGAGGGAGAGGGAGAGAGAGAGAAAGAGAGAGAGAGAGAGAGAGAGAGAGAGAGAGAGAGAGAGAGAGATCTGTATGCTGGGTGTTGGGTGGGAGTCATAAGTAGAGAATTTTTCCCTCCCTGATGAGGATGTCCCCGGATATCATCCCCGGCTGGGAATAGGGGAATATGATGGACAAACACAGCGACCAATGCAACTCTCAAGTTAAACTCCATAAAGGTAATGATTGATGCACTGCTGTAAATCTGGGAGCATAAAAACCCAGAGCCTGAGGATTTATCATAGAAAAACTGATGGGTGGCTTTGAGCCTGAAGCAGTGCAATGACCAGATAAAACCCTGATGTATCATAACTTCATCAAAAGCCCCAGGGCCTGGGTGCTGAGAGGATGCAGGTCTGCAGAGGTAGGATTAAGGGATAGATGATTCATTTTGTCTTCTATAGAAATTATACTAGAAGGGAAAATATGGAAAAATGGAATGTGAAAATTAGAACAAATGTTCCAGTTGAGTTACTTTATCTTACTTTTAAAAAAGTGTATTGTTTTGACCAAAGGGATTGGCCCTGGAATTAAATTTCTGGCTCCGGTCCTGGCTGGTGGGGCTGAATATGTTTGCTGTGTGCGTTGCCTCCCATGGGCTCTGGTGTTGGAAGCTTGGTGCTCCGTGTGGTGGTGTGAAGAGCAGGTGATGGGATGTGGGGAGCTGATGAGGCTGGTGGAAACACTGCCCTTGGAAGGGGTCAGGTAGTTCTTGTGGGGCCCTGAGTCAGTTCTCACATGAGCAGTTGTTCTAGGAGCGTGAACCTGGCTCCTGGATTGCTCCCTGGCCACCTCCTTCACTGGGCCATTTCTTTCATCTTGACACACACCTGAGCCAGGCTAATGTGGGTACACCTCCATATTTGTGAGCTAAACTAACTTCTTTTCTTTATAAAGCACCCAGAACTGGGCATTTTGTTATAACAATGGGAAAACAGACAAATATGAGGTTGTTTAACTGCTTTGAGTGTTTGTAAGACTATGAGTTTTTCATGTCTATCACCATGCACTAAAGTAAAAATCGATTAAAGACTTACACATTAAAACAGAAACACCAAATCTAATGGAAGACAAAGTAGGTAGAAATCTTGAAGACACAGGGGTAGACAGAGAGTTCATGAACAAAAACCAAACTGCACGGGAAATACTTCCCAGAATCAATAACTGGGGTCTCGTCTTATTAAAAAGTTTTGCACATCAAAAGAAACCACCAACAGAATGAAAAGAAAATCCATGAATTTGGAAAAAAATTTAGCCAACTGTCCCTCAAAGGATTTCTATCTAGAACATACAAAGAATTAAAAAAAATGTAGCCCTTCAAATTTAAAGACCTAATCCAAAAATGGACATCAGAGATGAACATATACTTCTCAGATGAAGAAATGCAAATGACAAACCAATATATGAAAAAATGTTCGACATCATTGATCATTCAAGAAATGCAAATTAAAACAACACTGGGATTCTATCTCACCCCAGAAATAATGACTATCTTCATGATCTCAACCGATAAAAAATACTAGTGGGGCTGTGGGGACAAAGGATCCCTTGACTATTGATGGGATCCTAGTTGTCATAACCACTGTGAAAATCAGTGTGGAGATTCCTCAAAAAACTGGGCTTATTGGTCTCATTCAATCCAGCTATTGCCCTTCTGGGTATTTTTCCAGAAGAACTGAAAACATCACACGATAGCAATACATGTGCACTCATGCACATATCAGCACAATTTGTAAAATCCAGGTTTTGGAAGCAACCCAAAGGCCCATCAACCGAGGAATGGATAACAACTATGTGATGTTTTTATACAATGGAGTACTACTCAGCTATAAAGAAAGATAAACTTGAGGCTTATAAAAGTAAATCATTCACTCATGTGTGTAAACATTGTATTGTCTCCCTAGTGTAAGAAATTGAAAGAGTAAATAAGATCCAAAAAGTGCAATAGGTATTGTGAAAGGGAAAGGAAAGAAACTGCTAAAAAGCAAAGAACAATTGAGATGGAGGAAAGGGGAAAAGAAAGAGAGGAACAAGGTAATCTATAAATACACATATATGTATAACAATAGATAATTATAGTACTAATCTCTGTTGGTTCATCGACAGGAACAGTCTCTGCTCTCTTTGATCATTTTTTAGTGCCTGTTCCTTGTAATCTGAGCAACTACTTTGAAGATAACAACAAGCATTATGTTAACCATTGTTGCTCTCCTATTATGCTGTTTTGAAATTATGTTTCATCTTTTTTGCTCTTTTCTCATTTAAAAAAAATTCAATATGAGGGTAGATTTTCCACATGCTGGCATGTAGGATGCTCCTGGTATTATCTAGTAATAAATCTGACTTTCTCTTCAGGCCTATAGTAAACTTTCCTACATGAAGCAAGGTCATCTATGACCTCTGTCCACAGATGATGGTGTTATGATTCAAGGATTCTTCTGTTCAGTGATTTTACCAATTTCTCCCCAGTGTTCAGTTAACTTCAGTTTCCCCTTTATAATTCTTAGGGCAAAGGTTTTGGTTTCTTATGAGCTTCTCTGCTTTCCTGTATGGTTACTAGTTGCCTGAAGATGTGAAAACTCACTCTAATCAGGGAGGCATGTCCCTCGGCTTTCACCGTTCGCACTGGATTTATAGTGAAGATGCCTCGTTGTCTGTAAAGCAGCTCAGAAGCATTCACCTAAAATAGGAAACTAATATTCATTAAGTGGGTTTTTCATCACTTTAATGGATTGGCCTCTGACAAAACCTGCTTGGTATTACAGTGTCTTTGAAGTTTCTCAAAATTCTGAATCATTTTGTTTAGACATTCAATAATGTGCTTTAGGTTTTTTTTGGGAACAAGGCAGGGAATAGAGAGTTGGTGAGGTGAAGACCAAGGGGTCCTGGCACGGGGGGTCCCCATCCTGGCTCAGTCATAGGCTCAGCCACTTTCATGGTAAAGAACTTTCAGGGGCTACACCAGTGAGGTGCAAAGTTAGGGTTATCCGGAGAGAGAAATCCATACTCAGGAGCTGATGTGGGTGTTCACAGCATGGGCACGCCATGGTCTGGGTTGGGTTTCTCTGTGGTTTTCAGGTCCTCAAGATGAGTGGTCTAAGCCACATGGTGCTGCTGTCTGTCAGGCTGTCCATCCAGGCCAGGGTGCACAGCATTTCTACACATTTGAAGCTTAGAGATACCTTCACATCACTAGCATGGCTCTCTCAGGATGGAGGTTGCTGGGAGCGAAATCCAGCCTTGAATTTGATACAGGCTTATCCTGTCATAAAGACCCTTGGGAAAACATTTTCCGTTGGGTGAGTCTATTGAAAGACTTTATGGCCCTTTATGGCCATGGGTAACTTTGATTGTGTCCCGGAGAATTACAATTTTCTTCATCCCTTCTCCATCAGTCCTTATTTCCTCTAATATACCTTACCACTAGAAAAGAGAAAATTGACAAAACTGCCATGGTAAGATTCTGACCATGGTAGGCACTAATATTACTTATTTTTACTGAAAAAAGTGGTCTAGACAGACTGTCGCTGTGTTCATAGCCGTCCTGTTGATCTTACCATTTGGCCTGTGAGTACTTAACTGTTTCTTTGATATTGTCCTCTGCAGACTGAGGCCTAAGGGCTACCCAAGATGAGAGTGCCTGCATCTACCCATGGCCTTTGGATAGACCCACCGTGGAGCATCTCTGACTGCCGATCACACCTGCAACTGCCTTCAGTCAGAAGTAGCCAGAACAGTCAGCACCCTATTCCCCCTCACGGAAGTTAGAGGTACCTTTTCAGAGGAGGGAGTGCTATTGACAGATAAGTTAGGTGGAAATATTCTAGGCAGTCAGACAGCACTGGGCCCTCAAGGAAGTCTGTGCAGAAGATGAGAGCACTTTACAACTGTGGCTGGAGGTGCATCTGTGGAAGGCCAGGGCTCAAGATAAAGATGGAATAACCAGGCCTCCATGCTTCTCCAGGGGATAAGATTGTTGGTATCTCTGGTTCAATAGAGTCTAGATAGGCACCCTGGTGGGTGACCAAGATCCCCTGATCCATCCCTTCCTAAAGAATGTCACCGTTCTTTCCATGTGCACTTGGTACATGACTTGCTTTCCCACTGGATCAATGTTACCTAAGTGGCTGTACTTACAATCTTACTGGTTGATTATAGCTTTGACCTGTTGTATCCACCTCATGATTTTGCTGTATAAAACTTTCTTTGAAAAGTGGGCTCATTGGAAACCCAGTTTCAGTTCTCTTCTTGTCTCTCAGGTGCTGTCTCTCAATAAAATTATTTTACTCTTGAAGAAAAAAAAAGGCATAAAAAAATTCTGTGGAATGGTGGCTAAAATAACTTCAATACCAACTTTGATAGTTCCAGGAACCTGTGATGTTCAAGCTTCAGCTACTGGGAAATCTGTTTTTTTTTTAAAACTGACACTTTAAAATTATATACATTTAGCTGGGTGTGATGACACATGTCTATAACCTCAGCACTCTGAGGCTGAGGCATGAGGATTGCTGCAAGTTCAAGGCCAGTCTGAATTATACAGCAAGACCCCTGTCTCAAAAAATAAGAATTTACAGATTTATGAGAATACAATTTGATATTTTATTTGATGTGCATATATTATGTATTGATAAAACTGGGAAATTATATTCACCACTTCATGAATGTATTATTATTCTTGGTGAGGACATTAAAGAGTTTCTCTTTTAACTATTTTGAAGAATTGAATGTTATTGCTAATTCAAATCACCCTACTGAGCAAGAGTGCCAGAACTTGCTCTTCCTGTGTAATTGTAATTTTGTGTCTATTGATCACTCTGTCATCCTCTTTACCCAGGAAGTCTTTATGATTTTTGCCATGATTTTAATCCTCGCATTACTGGCCAGGGCTAGCTCTCTGGGCTTCTGTTTGCCACCCCATAGCAAAAAACCTGTAACCTGTACAGTGGGAAAATAAATTGATTCACAGTCTGGACAAATTGGGCGTGGTGGCTAGCATGACCCTCCTCCCCCTAATCACACAGAACCCTTTCTCTCACACAAGTGGTGGGGTAAAAGCCGGGGAATAGGTTTCTGTAAGCCCGGCGTTGGTCCAGAGAGCTGGAAGTACTGACTCCTTGGGCTCAGGGCTGCAGATGGGTCTTTCATATGCTGAGCACTAGGAAGCTGGGGGAGAATGTTTATCTTTAAGAATACCCTAGTTCTCGAAGATCCATTTTAATCTCATGTGCTGTTCTCCAAAGTGCTAAGCTCCTGAAAGCCAGCGCACCCCTATCCTTGTCCTCTGACCTGGGGCTCTGACCTGAGTCTGCCAATGCTTCCGACAGTTGGTGGTCAGTTGAAGAAGTCACCTGTAGACAAGAAAACAGTCCAGTCACTGACTATATCATGGGATGTTTTGTTTTCGTTAATATCGACAACTCCAGAGAGAGCTGATTTTCCAGTTGAGTCCGAGTCACAGTGCGACTTCAGTATGCAGGGCAGTGAGAACTAAAGTATCTCCTGTGAAGGCTTCTCCAGCCCAGTTTTTTCAAGTTCCTCCATAAGTAGGCAGCCAGAGACAGTTCTTTATTACAGAACACCTGACCATCGCACTTCAAGTCAAATTTTACGTGGTGTGCTTTCCCGAGGAAAGCTTGTAACATAAATGAGCATGGCACCTTCCTGTGGGTGGTGTTGGACCTCGAGGGGCAGAGCCCTGCAGACCGCGAGGCCAGCTTCACTCCAGGCCGGTGGGAAAACGGCAGGACTGTTCCAAGCCACCTTGATTTGCCTCTGACAGTTCTGAAGTGGAGCCACCTGGACATAGCAACCCAAATAAAAGGCAAAAAGTGACTTGATGTTATATGATCACTTTTCACACACTTTTAAATAAGTATCAGAAAGATTCCTGTGTGTGTGTTTGTGTAGAAAAGGATGCACGTGCTATAATTTGGTCGGTGATAAAATCGCATTTTTCTTTCAGTACTTTGAGATTTTAAAAATTTATTTTAAAAACAAATAAAAGATAAAAATGATAGAGAATTTTTTAAAAATGGGAAATTAGCACTAGTTAATATATTGTATATTATTATCTTGAAAGTAGTTGTTCAGATTGCAAGATTTAGGCATAAAAAATTATAAATCGGACAATGAAAACGCCAACTGTTCTTTTTGGTGAACAGAGATTAGTAGTACAGTTATCTGTCTTGTATATATTTGCATATATATATATATATATATATATATATATATATATATATAATAAAATCTGTTTCCTTCTTCCTTTTCTCCTTTCCCCTATACCAGTTTTTATTTCCTTTTGAGCACTTCATTTGCCTTTCATTTTCACAATATCTGTTGTACATTTTGGATATCATTTACTCTTTTTTTTATGCTAGGGAGACTATATGATATTTCCACATGTGAATCTCATTTATTTCACTTGTGAGTATGGTCTCAAGTTGCCTCCATTTACTATAAAAGCCTCAAGTTTATCCTTCTTTAATGGAATGTTACTCAGCTATTATTAGCACTTTGATATTTTGCTCTACTGTATTTTCACTCACATTTCTTCTGACAAGAAACCTGCTTTCATTCTAATGTGTCCTTTTTTCTCCAGATGCATTTAAAATGTCTTTATTTCTGGTTTTGAGCAATTTTACTATGATATATCTTGGTAACCTTTAGATATTTCTGTGCTGGTTTCTTATGATTCGCAAATCTGTAGGTTTACAGTTTTCACCAAAGTAACATTTTCATCATTACTTTAAAAAATGTTTTTATGTCCCTCCTCTTTCTTTCCCCTTCAGAAAGGCCACCATTGCCTGTATATAAGGTTGCTTGAAGGTGTCCCACAAGGTCATTTACTTCCTTTGTTTTTCTCTTGGTTTCTATTGCTATTTCCTCATGTTCAGTAATTTTGCATATCTCTAATCTATATTTCCTCATGTTCAGTAATTGTTTCTTTTGCATATCTCTAATCTATATTCAATTCCATCCATTACGTGTGTATGTACATGTACACGCACCCATACACATACATGTAAACATTTAACCATAGGATTCTGTGGTCTGCATCTTCACATACCCACTTATCTGCTTTACACATATGAAAACCTTGTAATAATTGTTTTTTTTGTGTTAACTCTAACATGTATAGTGGCTCTGAATTTTTGATTATAAATTTTTTATTTTAAAAAGCAAAACAGAAAAAAAGGATGGAAATAATACAGAATTTGAAAAAAGATAAAAAAGTAGGGAATTAACTCTAGTTAATATATTGCATATTGTTATCTCAGAATTTGTTGTTCAGGTTATAAAATCTAGGCACAAAAGTGAGCAATCAAACAATTACAGCACAAACTGTTCTTTTTGATGAGCTAACAGAGATAGTTATCTATCTAGTGTACATATATATTCATACGTTCATATATGTTTGCCAACAGACATATAATCTTTTCCTTCTATCCTTTTTTTTCCCTTTCCCCTATCTCAGTAGTTCTGTCCTTTTGAGCACTTTCTGTCCCTTTCATTATTACAATATCTATTGTATATCTGGATCTTACTACTCTTTCAGATTTTTAGGTTCTCATTTTTGATCACTGATTTTTCTTTTATTTTGTTGAATTTTACTTTATTATAGTTTTTGAGTGATGAATTTTATTGTGTATACCTACCATCATGGAATATATACAGATAGTAAAGTGGTTATTACAGTGCAGGAGATTAACATACCTATCATCTGACACAGTTACATCCTTTTGTGATAAGAGCTGGTAAAATTGACTTACATAACACAAATATTGCACATAGTACAGCACTATTAATATTAGTCCTCTCATGGTGTGTTACTTCTTTGGACTTGTTCATCTGACATACCTACTATTTTGTATCCCCTTTCCTAGATCTCCCCAATTCCTATCTATTCTTGCCCCCAGTTTAATTCTCTATTTTTTTTTTTTTTTGTATTTGAGCTCTTTAAAGAGGTTCATTTGAAGGAACCGGGGGTTTAGCTCAGCGGCATAAATGCCTGCCTGGTAAGCATGAGGTTTGATCCCTGGTTCAAAAAAAAAAGTTATTGAAATATACTTCATATGCCATCCAAGTCACCAGTTTGAAATGTACAACCTGATGGATTTTTAGTTGGTTCATGCCATGGTGGGACCATTTCCATAATCAACTGTAGAACATTGTCATCACCAAGGAAGACCATAGCCAAAGAATCATACTATATAATTTGAAGGCTAGCTAATAACAAAGCTAGAGCAAATAAACCAGTCTCTCAATAATCTAAGATGGACATATTCATCAATGGAACAGATTGGAGAATGAGGAAAAAAAGCAGTTGATGGGCTAATGCTGCTCAGCAAGGTGCAAGATGGTTTAATGGTGAAATGACTGGCTTTTAAAAAACTGCTGCCAGACTAGACAGTCGCAGAGAAAACAATGAATCCCAACCTTGAATTCACATCACACAGAGACATTAATTTTCAAGGCTTCTGTACCTCACATACAGTATGTGCAAGTGTATACTGCATAAGAAAACATTTTAATAAAAAAGGGAGGCTAAATCTCCATGGCCTGTTAAAGAGCTGAAGTCATATTCTCATATTAGGGAAAATATAGTATAGTATAGTATATTCATTATGTTTATATCTGGAAAAGAGCTTATATTCAGAATACACCAATAATTCTTACAATTCATCAAGAATGCAAAACCTCATTTAAACCCGGGCAAGAGTGATGTTTCAGTCCATGTGCTAACCTACCTGCCCGGAGAAGCAGCCAGATGTTTCTGCATGTGACCCTGGCAAGTAGCACGTCAGCAGGCAGACTCCGCAGACGGCAGTGCTCCGAGGGCTGTGGGTGGGCAGCCACAGCCCACAAGCTCTGGAGGCCTGAGGAGGCTACGGAGGCAGAGGAAGGCCTTTGCTCTTGCTCTGTGCTTGAGCTGGGACACCACTCTCTCCTGCTCTTGGACGTCAGTGGCCCTGGTCTTGGACTTGGGCCAAGACTGACTTCCGTGATTCCCCTGTCTCTGGGCTTGGGTGGAAAAATATTGTCAACCTCCTGGACCTCTGGGGAGCAGACAAAAGGTGAGGGGGTGTCCTCATAATTACTTGAGCCAACTTCTCATTATAAATTATTTTCTATACATCTGTGTTTTTGTTTCAAAATTATTTATTTATTTGTTTATTTATAATATTTATTTGAGATAGGGTCTTGCTCTGCAGTTCAGGCTGGCCTTGAACTCACTATGTTGCCAAGGTTGACCTCAAACTCATGATGGTCCGCCTGCCTCAGCCTCCCTAGTGCTGAGATAATAGGTAGTGCCACAACATCTGGTTACAACTATATATTCTTACTGACTTTGTTATTCTGCTTGACTCCTGGCAAACTATACCTCAAAAAAGAATAAAACATGAAGATGTAAGTTACAGAGCTAATTAGGAACACAACGCTAAGATACATTGAGAACAAGTGGGAAAATGGCACAAGTAAGACTTTACTTATTAGTAAGCATTCTAGAGAAAACTTGCTTCAATGGTTTGAAAGGCTGAAGAAGAGAATGAATGGCAGATTGAATTTAGGCAGCAAAAAAACAAAAACCATCTCTCAACTGCATGCTGCTTATAAGAAACTCGCTTTAAGCTAAAGACATAAGTTGATAGTGAAAGAGCAGATAAAGGTATTTTGAATACATTGTAACCATCAGTGGGAGAAGGTGACAAATTGATATCAGTCAAAGTAGATGTGCCTGTTTTCTAAGAAACAGTGAAGGATACTCTATGCTTCTAGTTCAGTGTTCACAAGCCCTGCCTCTGTGGATTCAAATACCATAGATAAAAATATTTGAAAAACCACTGTTGGTGCTGCACAAGTGTAACAGTTCCTCAGACAGCAATTACGTTCACGCTGTGTCACGTCTTGTAAGTGATCAGAATTATTTATTTATTTGTTCTTGTCCTTTTGAAACAGCGTCTTGCTCTGCAGTTCAGGCTGGCCTTGAGCTCACTTTGTAGCCCAGGCTGGTCTCAAACTTGCAGCGAATTGATCAGAATTATTTCTAGTATGTAGACAACTCCATGCAAATATCACTCCAGGAATTTGACCCGCAGCAGACTTTCCTGTCCTTGGGTGGGCGTGGGGAATGTTCTGGAAGGAATTCCCTATATGGCGTTAGGAGGGATAATTATACCAATAAAAAGATCAGTCATCAAAAGGTTGTAACAGTGATAAATACGTAGTTACCTAAGAACAATCCCCAAAATATATAAAGCAACAGTTGATACAGTCGAATGGCTAAATAGCTGGTTCCACAATGACACTCCTTTCCCACATTTTATGTTACCGAGTCCACGCTTGTGAGTGACCACTGCTTGCTTGCCAGTGTCACGACCATTTCTACTTTGTCCTTGTGACCTCGGAAGTGATGACGTGTCCTGTTCCCCAGTACTGAAGTCTACAGCCAGTCCTGGCTTCCTTAACTCATACACTGGTCCACTGAGCCAACTCTGTAAAGAGCCCTGCACATCCCTCTTGCTGAGGTATCCCAGCTTCTGTGACATGGTTGCTCCAAAAGGAAAATGAACTTCAATTTCTGTCGTGTTTGATTAGCTTTCCCAACTAAGTATCATTCCCATATAAATTCGATTCATCTTGTTGATAATGGTAAATGATTCATTTATTAATGAAAAATTTTTTTTTCAACTCATTCTGTTATGGAAGATGTGAGTTCACATTTACTTATGCTTGCTATAATAATTATCGTGTTTCTTTTGTCCGCTTATTTCCTGTTTTTTTCACGTCATGCAGATCAAAGAGCTCTTCTTTGATACACAGATTGCCTGTGAACGTGTCACTTTTCTCAGAGTTAGCGTCCCCGGAGGAGAGGTGTATGCAGTGAGTAACCTGAAGACTGTTTTATAAGAAGACATGTCAAGACAGGAAACTGAGGGACATCTTCGGCCCCAGCGGGGGCCTAGGATAGCAAACAAAGGTTCACCCTCCTACACCTGGGGAAGAGTTGCTTATATTTTGGAATAGAAACCAGGTGTCTTTCAACAGACAGAATGCTGGGCGGGTTACCAACACAATTGCGTAAGAGCAGAGTTTCCTAATTTTGCAGTTTCTCTTCTGTTCCACAGACTGGTGCCGTTTGGTTCTGACTGGTGTTGTCTGGATTATGATTGGCTCCCCATCCCACCGTCCGTGGGTCTGGACCTCCTGGATATGTTGGGACGGGCAGTGAGCTCCACTCTATCAGTGCTCCAGGGCTTTTCTGGCTGTGAGATTGGGAGCTGAGCTGGAAGAAGTAGTCTCAGCCCTTTTGTTCATCCAGTGGGTGGGTGCATGTTTGCTACTATCAAATTCCATTTTGTTTGCTTTCCAAATTGGTGTGAGCCCACATTTCCCTTCTCCTGTCTTTCCCCTTATTTTTTGGAGATGAGGGGTGGAGCGCATCAATTCTGGGTAAATGATGGAACCTGACTCTGGAGTTTGTTTTTCTAAGATGGGCTCTATCTTTCAAGGGCTAAATCTGGGGCCATATTTATCAGTGGTTTTTATCAATTATATTTACAGATGATAAAAATAATATGCCATACATCTTCCTTCCTCCCATGTTAATCTCCTAATTTCTTAGGAAACTGTTGGGAAAAGAGGGGTGCTTGCCCCTGATGTCCCAATAGCTATGCGGCTTTACTCCACTGTCCTTTCTTTTCTTCTACGCTTTTCTGAATATACTATCCAAAGAAATCATCTTTTAATTTTTGTTTTACAATAGCAAATAGGTGAACTGTAGAGAAATATGAAGAATAATAATTCCCTTCAAGAGAAGAAAAAAGATCCCCTTGTGAGTCTTTATAATCTATTTAATGGGAGTAAGCAGACGACATTGATTATGCACTTCCCTTAGATTCATTTTACTTTTCTTTTGTGATGGCAGATAGTTCAAAAAGGCTTGTGAAGATGTACAAAAGCAGTGTGAAAGCCATAATTTCAGATGCCTTTAACGGCATATGAATAGAGGTTAATTTGGAGATGCATTTGAGATAGTTCTCTGTACTTTTATAATGGGATTGTTACAGTTAAGCAATGCTGTGTTTCTCACAAGCATTTGCCACATCTTTTGAGGTTGAGAAATAAGAGATCCCTGTTGGTTTGTTTGTTGGATAAACTATGATGTGTCAGAAATCAAGGTTCAAATTATAAGCATTTGTTTCCTACCTGTTTTAGAGCTTGTGTCACATCTTTGTTTCTCAGGCTGTAGATCAAGGGGTTTAACATGGGAATAATTATGCCATAAAATACAGACGCTACCTTTTCCTGCTCTTGAGACTCAGGAGTACGATGGTGTAGGTACATGTAAGACAGAGCCCCATAGAAGATGGTGACGGCTGTCAGGTGGGAGGCGCATGTGGAGAGGGCTTTTTTCCTTCCTGTGGCCGAAGACATCCTGAGGATGGCGGCCAGGATCCATATGTAGGAAAAGATGACGACCGACACAGTGCTCATCAAGTTAAACCCCACAAAGGCTGTCAGGACCATGACACTGAAGTCAATATTAGAGCATGACAGAGCAAGAAGTGGAGGTACATCACAGAAAAAGTGATTAATTACATTGGATTTGCAGAAGTTCAAGGAGAATGTCAGACTCATGTTTACCGAAGCATTAGGAAGCCCATGAAGTACGAACCCAGCAGCAGCTGAATGCAGACTCTCTGGGACATGATCACCAGGTAGCGCAGGGGTTTACAAATGGCCACATAGCGGTCCACAGCCATGGAAGCCAGAGTGAAGCCGTCGCTGGGAATGAAAGTCCCGTAGACCAGTAACTGCACCCTGCACCCCGTGAAGGAGGTGGACTGGTG
>PVLA01009227.1:0-77982 GCA_004027455.1 Hydrochoerus hydrochaeris
CAGTTCTCTGATATAAGTTGATATCATCAAAATCACTTTAATTGATGAGCATATGGTCCAACAATCTATCAGTTTAAAAAATGGTGCACCTGCCTGGGAACAGAGCATGGATTCATTTGTGCTTTGTTTATTTGTTTTTCTGAGGCAGGGTCTCGCGATGTAGTGCAGGCTGGCCTTGAACTTGTTTATGTAGCCCAGGCTGGCCTCAGACTCACTGTAATCCTCCTGCCTCAGCCTCCCCACTGCTGGCATTATAGGCCATACCACCACACCACATCTGGTGTATGGGACCATTTACAAAGACATACAGATATAGCTAAGCCATCAGTTTATATTGCTGTTTACAGTTCAAATTTTTATATATCATGAGTAAAAGAGTGTCTAGTGGTCATAGAAGATGTATTTGGCTTCCCAAGATGCAGTAATAAAATGATCTTTCCTGGGGAGGCATTTGTACCTTTGTATATAAGGCGGGAGCATTCATTACAGACGCACAGATCTGTCCTGGCTGGAAATGCCACAGGACATACACCAGCAATCGGCAGCCTGGCTGGTCACGATTCCTCCTTCTTTGGAGCCTATAACGCACACCAATTTTCTATCAGATGCTTTGGAGTGACCAGGGGGAGTTGAAAGTTGAAAATGATAAAATTAATTTCTTTAATGAGAAAAGGGTATACCTTTAATATGATTTCGTTAAGAATTAAATAATCCATGTGATTTCAAGGTTAATGACCCAAAACTACTCCCCACCACTGCTTAAAACTCCCAGAAGTCATTTGGATGAGACAATAAAAAGCCTTTAACTAAAAACAGGCTCTCGTAGGTTTAATAAGAAGTGATTTCGCCTAATTGCAGTTTACTTGATGAAAGATATTCAAGGTCTCACGGTTTGACACATTGTAGCTAGAACAGACCCGGGAGATTCAGTTGAACGACAACAACAAAACAAAAAAATGGAGTTTTAAATTCAATTAAGGCAGCAATTTTTCTCTTTGCTATGCAGGTGCTCAAAAATATCCCATCAAGTTGGTTGAAAGAATGTGCGGGAGTTGCTGAGTTCTGGCCGCGCGGTTGTTCCCGTGAGTGGAACCATGAGTGAAGAGCGAGGCTCTGGTGCTATCATGGGTGAGGACGGAGTACAGTAAACGGTTACATTTAAAAGTTAGGACAGTAAAGGACACTTGGCTGCTCGTCCCCTTTAAAGCCCTGCCCTTGCTTCGGGCACACTCGTCCCATCGCCCTTGCTGCGTCCTGTGGCGGCTCTGGAGTCCTCTTTCCCGAGGGTCTTGGGTTGTGCTGTTGTGTTGCTTCAGTGTCTTGAATGGATTCCGGACCTTTCGCTCCCATGGTCACCTTGACTTGGGGAGGAGCCAGGACCCATCCAATCCTAGATCCAGTAAGGAAGGTGGGTAAGGAAGCGTTGTAATGTTTTTATTTGACAGAAATTGCTGTGAACATTTTGAAACGATTCAGGGCCTAGAGGGAACCGAGCCAGAACAGCTGGAGGCACTCAGGAGAAAGGACCTCCAGAAGTGCTTCAGAAGGTGGCAAGAGCAATGGGACAGGTGAGCACACATCAAGGGGAAGGATCCCGAGGGGGATTAGTGGCCTACTGTAATGATTTTTTGAAAATGTAAGCATTCACTGTATTTGGTGATTGCATGAATAGCCTTGTTTGTAACAGTGCAGCTCACATTAGAAAGGAAGCTCTGAAAACAGCCGAGGCATCCCTCGACAGATGAACAGATGAAGAAACTGTGGAATGTATACACAGTGGACTATTGCTTAACCCTGAAGAAGGGCACTTGAGACTGCATGTAAAGCAAAATATATCAGCACAGAAATTAAATACTGCAGGATTTCTTTCATATGAGGACCCTAAAATGTAAGCAAACAGTAAAATAAAGAGAGCTGAGATGACAGGAAGCAAGAAGGTGGATTCTTGGGGACAGGAAAGGGGCTGGGGAGGAGGGGAGAGAAGGGGAAGGGCTAGAAGAGGGTTGAGATGACCCAAGCACATCAGGTGCACGATCTGATTCCCCTAACTGAGCATTGCTACTCTGTATGATAAACGTGCACTGGTAGTAAAAAGGTTTCAGAAAGTGACGCGGAGGTCTGTTTGTGCAGAGGGAGCCATGGAGAAGAAGAGGAGATCAGAACCCCAAACCAGTGGCCTGGAGGGAAAGTGGGTGAGGCCGCGCCCAGATCAAACGGAGAGAGGCCTGGGCACTCAGGGCTTGGAGAGGGCTTGAGTCCACTCTGCGAGCTCCAGCTGCGGAGTGGCGGGGACCCACGGTGCCCTGCCAACCCCATGTCTTTAGATCACATAGAGCAATTTCTATCCATCAGGATCACCAGCCATTCTTGGATCACAGTTCCTCTATTAGTCCACCCCATTTTAACAAACTCGGTACATCTGAATGCTGAGGTTTCCTTTCACTTTTATTTCACGCCTTCTTCCATTTCTTCCTTGAGATATCCTCTATTCCACTTAAAATGAACTTACTCTTTGACTCCCCTGAGCATATTTAGAAGAACTACATTAAAGTGCCTGTCTGCTCATTTCAACAAGGCTGTGTTTCAAAGTTTTGCTTCCGGTGAGCGTCTCTTACCTTGAGACAGTCCTATTTCCCTGGTCCTTTTTATGCCAGGTAGTATTAGATAACATCCCAAACACTGGGAATGCTTATTGATGAGACTGGGATTCATAACATCTCTCTGGAGAAGGTGAAGCCTTTGTTTTAGCTGGTAATTCACCTGGGTATCTCTGTTTCATGATGGGGTGTGGCAACTTCTTTAACAGAATGACCTTGAGTTGTCCCAGAGGCCAGCCAGAATCCTGGAGCACTTTCCTTCTGACATTCCCCTGCCTCTGGAGGTTGTGCTACCCCTGGGCTCTCTTATCTTACTCCTAAGACCAGAAAGATGCTGGCTTTTCTATTGGAACTTTAATCACCCCTTGCCACACTGGAATGAATAACCCTCCATTTCCTAGAATCTGCAGAAATGTAGCAGAACTCAAATTCTATTATTTCTTTATTTCAAATTTCAGCTCTTCTCTAGAATCTTCCTGGCTTTGATGCCTAGATGCCTATTCAGAGCTGTCAAGATGTTTTGTACCTTTTTCTGATGTGTGCTGATCTGTTAGAAATTTACTCCACCTGCATAGAAGTAGAACTGCTTCAGGTAAAAATCTCATTGCTGGCGGTTATGAAGTTTCTGAGTTTAGGATGGAGTCTGATTTCTACAGGCAGAGACTAGCACTGTTGAAGTGACTACAAATCTCGACAGAATCAAGATGGATTAGTGTTGGAGGCTCATGAAATACATGGATCTTAAAGATATTTAAGAAATAAAATTGACAGATCTCAGAGTGCTAGCATTTGGTGGAGTAAAGGAGAGGATTGTATGAGAACAAGTCTCAGTGGGTTTTTTGTTATTGTTATTGTTTTTTGTGTTTTTTTGGATGAGTCACTACATAGATCAAAATGAAAGAAATAACTGAAAGGTTGTTCCCGGGAAGGAAGTGGGTATAAGGAATCCGGTTTTGGAAATTCTGAGGTCGGGAAACTGTGGACAACCAAAATGGATATGTTTATTACATGCAATTTGATGTGTGGCTTTGGACCTCTAGCAAAAAAGCCCAGATCCAAGTCTTCAGGACATACGTGGCGATCAGTGGAATGTTTTTCTGTGGGCATTGACAGCTGCTGGATGCTCATGGGAAGGGAATTCGAAGGACTTGGAAGAAAGATCCAGCTGGGTTGGTGGAAGGCGAGCTGGCTCACTCGGACAGGAGCTTGAAAGCAGGTAGACCAAGTCATGAACTCACTTCAGTGGTTCTGAGAGTCTCAAAATAGAGTGGGCCCATGGACGAATGGATAGACAGTAAAGCACTCGGCAGAGTGAAAGCCAAAGGAATTTGCTAAGTACCGACATGTCCACGTAACTCACTGCACTTCCTCATGAATAAAAAGTAAACAAATAAAAACCAGCATCCCATTGTTTGCGCCTCTCACCTGTAGCCTGTTCCAGATCGCAGCCTTTCTGCTCTGGACTTGGGGAGGAAACCACAGCTCTGTGTGCTGATGGAGACCAAGGCCAGACTTAGCCAGGACGACACTTGCAAAGAAACCATCGATTCCAAAGTGAAGCCTAGGAAAGTCATAAACCTTCAAGGAAAGCATTCAGCTCTGGAAGGTCTTAAATCATTCACTCCTTTTATTACTTGCATGCTTTTTTTTTTTTTTTTGCCTCTGATACTCCACCAGGCTGTTTGTCTCCTCCAAATTCTTCAGAGTTTAGCTTTTATCACTAGTGGTATTTAAAACAACCCTTCTGACTTTGGACCTGTTGGTTATTTACAGAAAAATGGTGGTGCTGCCATGCCAACCCTGTGGATACCTGAAGGATACTTGAAGATTCCTTTAGGTACCATGTGTGTCGGGACAACCAGGCTCCTCCCAGAGTCCTTCCTCCTCCTCCCCCTTCTTTATCATCTCAGTGCTTGCAAGTGGACCCTGGAAGCAAGGCTAGTTCTTATCACAGAGACGAAGGAAAAATAACTTCTTTATCAGGAGCAGAGCTACTTTGATTTCCGAGTAGCTGCAGAGGAGGCAGCTGGGTTTTGTCAATGAGCTGCCTGCCAGGGTTAGAAAGCCGTTTGCTTGTGTCTTCGGAATTCAAGAAAGTTTGGTAACTTCCAGGGCTCAGAAACAGGACCAGGGGCTACGCTGCTTCCGAACTGGCTTCTGAGGGGTGACTATGGTCTGGTTTACCTCACGGCCCTTACGCGGCTCTGTGTGATATTTTATTAAACACTTCCATAACACCTACTGTGTGGTACTGCCTTCTTTTAGGCCAAAGGTCCCTAACCTGTCAGGCACCAGGGACTGGTTTCCCAGGAGACAGTTTCCTCTACAGGTGATGATGGGGGTGGTTGGGGTGATTTGGGTTCATTACACTGACTGTATGCTTTATTCCTATCACTACACTGGGCATTTTATTTCTATTATTACTCCACGAGCTTTGTTTTTATTGCTACTACTCTGTGCACTTTATTTCTATTGTTATGACTTTGTGTACTTGGTTTTTATTATTGTTGTCCCGTGCACTTTTTTCTGCTATTGTCTTTTTCTGCTATTGCATTACAGTCTCACAGGAGCCGCTGCCTGACTGCTCCGCATGCGCAGTGCACGGCAGGGTCCACGCTCCTGTGAGGATCCTACCTTGGGGCCGGATCTGACGGGAGACAGAGCTCAGGGGAGGGTGAGGGAGCCCTGGGAGTGGATGCAAACCGAGGCAGCTTCTCTGCTAGGAGTTCACTTCCTGCCTGTGTATCCTGGTTCCCAACAGGCCAGGTACTGGTATAGTACTGGCGCTGGTCCTTTTTCGGTGCTGGAGACTGCACCGTGGCCTTTGTCAGGTCCAGTGTCTGAGATTTGCATCGTTTTCAGAGACCGAGAGCGCGGCAAGTGGAGGAGATGCCCAAGGTCCCGCCCAGCAGCGGGGTTACAGCCCGGCTTCTTCCTGCAGTTCGTGTTTTCCTCTAGCGCGCTCCGTTTCTCTCGGATCCTGACCTTTCCTTCCTCCTTGCAAATGGAAAATTTTAACGCCTGAGTTCCCAGGATTTTTTCCCTCTGCCCCACAGGGGTTGCACAGGGTCAGTCTCTTGTGCCTCTGAACGCCAGGGAACCTTGTGCTCAGTCACTGTTTGCCTAAGGAAACCGTGTCGCAGTTCAAACACTTTCACATTAATGACACGCTTTTTACACAGCGGTGACGAAGGAACACAGATGCTACTGATGCCACTGATGTATGGAATGCGATGGAGAAACCTGGTCCTGGGTTAATGTGGGCTCCACAGAGTAGTTTGTTGTGGCTTTTGTTGTTGTTGTTGTTTGTTTGTTTTCTGCCCAGGGCAGAGGATCGAGAGACTAAAGATGGCCAGGACTTGTGGACTTTCTGCCCACAGAGGGAGGGGCAGAGGGGACACTGTTCCTGGCCCTTGAGCCTGGCTCTGTGTGGCCTTGGCTGAGGGGGTCTGGTGATAGTAACACCACGCACATCGGTGAGCCAGGCCTTGGGGTGCGGAGGGCCCCTCTTTCTGTCCTGACCTGTCCTGGAAGGACTCAGATGCCTGTGGCAGATGTCTGAAGGACAACAGAAGCCCCCGGGCCCTCAGCCCTTTCTGTGGGTCCAGGGCCCTGAGCTTTTGCATGTGAAGGGAGCGAGGCAGATGTGTCCTCCCCAAAGAGCTACTAACACCCCACGCCTCGCTCATGAGCAACGTGGGTGACTGCTGCTTTGCGCTGCCCGCTCAGGGAGATTTGTTAGCCTAGCAAGAGACAGATGAACAGGGAGGGAAGTGTAAGGCTCTGCCCAAGCTCTAGACACCATCAGCGATCTAGGTTCTGTGGGGCCCGAGGCTTCTACAATGCGTGGGATGCGTGTTAACGATGATTTAAAATTAATTACTGAAGCCAATATTTATTTACACTTCATCTAAGTATGATGAAGACGTGGAGATTTCAGTGCTCTTTTGAGATTCCTCTAAGGAACTTGCTAGCACTATGTAAGCATCCATGCTTCCTGACTGTCACCTGGCCTCCCCTTCTAGAATCATCTGTAGCTCCCAGCAGCTCAGTAGCAAAAGGCCAGCGCCTGGAGAGAAGCTCTGGTCAGCTTCCTGCTGAATCTCTCTTTTGTGTTTAAAATATGCTTTTAGTTTTAAATAGTTCATATTTGGCTTTGACTTTATCATGCGAAGAGGTGGTGCTGGTGTGAGTGCGGAGTCTGAGTAATCCAACCTCACAATCTCTGCCTTACAATTACGTATTTAGGTCATTTCCATGTCATGTAATTATTGAGAGTTCATTTAAATCTATTATCTTACTACAAATTTCCATTTCCACACCTGTTCTTGATTCTTTTCCTTCTTTTTCTGCCTGCCTTTGAATGAAAACTGTTGGAATTACATTTTACCTTCACTGTCAGTTTAGTAGTTACACCTCACTTCTAGTTTTAAGTGGTTATTATTTTATAATATAGTATACATATGTACGGCGTCTAGGTGGTATATATAAAAACGGGAGATAAATTTACCTTCACGTGATTACAGTCTACCTTTAAATAATATAGCATTGCTTCCTGTAAGTATAAATAACTTAAAATGGTGTTTTTAACTTATCCTATTATTTGTACTTCTAAACTGTCACTATCATGTACTTCACTTTTATGTGTGATATAAGCTCCTTAAGGTAGCATTACAATTTTTGTCTTAGTTATATTATTAATTAGTAATTAACATTATGATTAATTTTTAAAATGATAAAAATTAAGACAATATCTGCCTAATTGCTTTCTTTGTATGATTTATGGTACTTTTAGTGTTGTATGAACTTTAGATGAAAGAGTGTCCTTTTCCTTCTCCTATAACACACTGGTCCTATTCGTGACTTAGGAGGAAGAAAGAGGGAAGCAGGGCACACCGTCTTCATACAGCATGTTTTCAGTTGTGCAGTTTCTTTATGGACCTGATGACTCCAGGCAAATTTGAACCGTTGCTGATGCAGGTGTGTGATAACCTGGGAGCCGACTACTTTGATATTTGAATATTTGATTTTTTTCCTCCTTCACTACAGATGATTAAACACAGTTTTTGCACTAAGCTACAGCCACTCTCTTTTTCTTCCTTTTTTCCTCCTTCTTTCTTATTTAATTTGACACGGGGTCTTAAGAGGTCACTAAGTAGTTAAGTTGCCCTGTCTCAGCTCCAACTTGAGACCCTCCTGCCTCAGCCTCCCAGAGTTCTGGGGTGACAGGCATGCACTCCCCTATGGGGCTACCCACCATCTCATTTAGTTATCACATCCATCTTGCAGCACGCACACTGATGTCACACTCATAGGGCAGCACTCAAGACTTGGGACATTTCCTTTGCTCAGGATTTCCCGAGGAGGCTTCTGATCACCCGGGTGCAGCTCGGTACCCCTGGGAGATAAGCAGCCTCAGGATGCGACACCGTGCTGCGGGTGTGACTGCTACGTGTGACGCGTGCAAAAGCTCAGTCCTAGCAGCAGCAATGCATGACCCCATCAGGACATAAAGTAAAAACACTCACTGCAGAAACAGCCGGGAAACAAGTGCCCCACGGGTGACTCGCAAGTGGCCGGGGGCAGCGCCCTGAGGTCCGAAGTCATCACGGCTCCGTGCATTGCGCCGGACACACGGTAAGGACAGCTCGGTTCTCCCCTGATGAAACAGAGGAAAAAGGAGGTGAGAAAGACACAGAGGCGGGAGGGAGGCCCAGAAATAGAAAGGCGAGGACGGGTGTAGAGAGAAAAAGGGCAGGAGGGGCTCACTTGCAGGAGATATTTTTAGAAGAGAAGTAAATGCCCCTGTTGGCGCCGTCGGGAGGTGACCAGTGACCTGCGGACGCGTCTGGTCCAATCACCATGGCAAAGGCGCGGCCTCCTCTATAAACAGACGTCCACACTGATTTCTCGCCCCGAGCTGGGATCGATGTGCGAGGCCGGCCGGCCGGGCTGTCCCCCGCAAGACCACAGTCAGCCCCGAGGCCCCGCGGAGACGTCCGTCCTCCCGGAGAAACTGAGCCCGGGCGTCCGGGGAGCGGGGGCTGCATCAGCGCTCCTGCCCGAGCAATCCTACTATTAGAAGGTGATTGATCGGCAGCTTTTCGGTGCCGCTTCCGGTCAGCGTTCCTGAGGGGACAGCGGCCAGAGCCGCAGGTTCAAGCCCAGGCCATGCAGGCGCCAAGGGAACGTGCGGAGGCGGTGGCGCAGGGATCTGCCACGCCGCTCTCGACCTCGGGCGCGTCACCGAATCACCTTGGGACTCAGTTTCTCCTTTCCAGAGAGTGGAAGGGCATAGACTCTGCACCCGGAGAGCACTGGGCCAAAGCCCCCAGCTGTGAGCCTCTGACCCCCTCTCGCGAACCTCAGTTTCCCCATCTGTTCCTCAGCAGCGTGTCCCTCCCAGGCTGCTGTGAGCCCCCTGTGAGGAGGAGGTCTGCGACATGGGTTCCAGGCCAAGCAACAGTGACACGAGGCGGTGCAAGCCTGTAACCTCGGCACTGTAGGAGGCTGAGTCAGGACAGCTGCAAATCCCGACTCAGACTGGAAAATTTAGCAACTTAGAGAGACCCTGTCTCAAAATAAAAGGATTTACAAAGGGCTCGGGAAGTAGCTTAGGGTCTAGCTCAGGGCTGAAACCCTTCATCATTCTGTTAACCCCGACATCTCCAGGACATTGTCGGGTAGCCCACACTGATGGTTCCTGAATTGCCTCTCTTTTATATCGGCCCCGCAGCCCCACACCCTCGGGGCAGGGTGTCCTCCCTACCCTCCGCCTGCCTCAGTCTCTCTTTCTGAGCTGCGGACAGTTTATGTTAAGGCGAGGTCCACGTTTGGGTGCAGCGAATGCGTGACCCATGCTAGCGCATGCCTGAGCCCACTCGGGGCTGGGGAGCCTCGCTCTGAGTGCTGGGGATGCGAACGTCAGTGCCTTGGGAGCCCAGAGGCAGAGCTGCGGATGCCTGTGACCCGCGCTTGTCTGCAGCTGAGCTGACCCGGTCCCCCTGGGCGTGACCCAGGGCTATGCACAAATACACAGTGAGTGTGGCCTCCCCTGAGTGGAACTGGTTCAGTTCTTGCTAATGAGGAAGTAAAAGAAAACTCACTCCTTTATACCTTGGCCTCCATCAGGGGGAGGGGATGTTGAAAAGAAAGAAAAAGCCACTTCAGAGCCAGAGCCAGCCCTGCGTGTCACGGGACTGAGAGCCCTCGGGCTGTGGATGCCGCAGTCTTCCTGGGATTTCCGGATTTCCATGGCAACCGAGTGCGGATATGGGGATTTGCCTTTATAGCTTTGCACTCTCATTGTTTGGGGACTGACTTGCCATTGATTATAAAGGCAAATTGAAGTGGAGGAAAAATTTTTAAAAAATGGTCGATGGAGGGATTGTGTAAATTGGCTCTCAGTTTATATTCACTTTGCGATGTCGTTTTAAAAAATCCATTCTGTGACTGCACCTCTGGTTCCTTCTTCAGCTGTTCACCTGGGAGTGGACATTTGGGTGACTCTCAAATCGTGAAACAGTGATATAGTGTTTGTAGAGCTGCGATGAACATTCCTAGACAGATGTTTTTGATTGTCTCAAGTACAGCCTAGAAGTAAAAGTGGTGGGTTACCTGATAGGTTTATTTATTTATTTTTCAGTACTGAGGATTTAATTCTGGGCCTTCCTACTGAGCCCCATCCCCAGCACTTTTAAAAATATTTTTACTTTGAGATGGGCCTTACTTGGTCCCTGAATCATCCAGGGTCAGCTCCAACCCTGAGATGGCAGACGTTGTGATGGATGGGAAGCTGGTGGTCAGTTTGTAACACCAGCTGAGCCGAATGAGCACAGTGCTGGGTGTGGAGGGCCCACCTGAGGATGGTGGCCAACATATAAAAGGAGAGCTAGAGAGGAAGAGCAGGAGCTGTTGGTTTTGCAGGGGTTGCTGGTTCTCTTGGAGAAGCTTGTCATGCCGGCTCCCCTGATATGAACTCAGCTGTCATCATCAAAGGAGCTCGGGACCTTGTCACTGAGAATGGCTGTGATTCACTTTGAGGGAGCTCTGGTCCTTACGTGGAGCACCACTTCCTGGCTCCAGTGCCGAACCCTCAACCTACTGGCACAGATCCTTCACCCCAGGCACAGATTTTCTAGTTTCCACCTCTGACCTTTGAACCTTCCCAGCGCAGATCTTTGATGTACACTTGCATGAGTCCTTGTCATGGGCTCTAAGTCTTCAGCTGGACTCATGCGAGATACTGCTGAGGGACCAGCCTTTCAGCTGGACTCCTTGGGTCTTAGTGTGTGGACAGATTCCTCCCACTTCTTGTATTTACCTCCTGGATGACTATTATAAAATAATTCTGTAAATTATGTGTCCTGTATTGTCTTTTTCTCCTTGTAATCCCTGTGTGACCCACTGCTAGCTCTAATAGGTGAATTTTTTGTTTTATAAAAGCTGCCACACACTTTTCCAAAGTGCCCATGTGTTTTGTACTCCTGACAGCAAGGCAGGAGAGTTCTAGCTGTGCAAGGTCCTCCTCGGCTCCATCTCCTGGTCCTGGGTGTGAGCCAGTGTGACTGACACAGCACTCGGCAAGAATCAGAAAGCAGCAATCACCACCGCCCTTCCTCAGAAGCACAACACCAAAACAGCACTGGCAGACAGGAACTCCTCATGGCATAAAGCGGCAACTGAAAAGTCAGCACTTTCAAACTTAGTTTTGCTTCTGGGAAGAGCATGAGCTTTGGGTCTGTCTTGATATTGTCACTTACCAGCCTTGAGGGGGACTGTGGTCAGGCTGGTGAGCCAGTCTGTGCCTCGCTGTTCATGCTCAGAAAGAGGTGGTGGTATCTACACGAGCAGACTGTTAAGATGAAATTAGACAGCAGAAGGAGCTCAGCATGGATATTGTGGAAGCCAAAATGAGAGAAGCAGTAATTACTGTTACCAGTTGTTGTGGCTTAGATCTAGATGTTCCCCCAAAATTTCATGTACTCAGAGGTGGAACTTTTGTAAGGTAGATGGATCATGGGGTGAAGTACTCATCAGGGGATTCACCCATCTATCAGTTTGTTAGAGTTTTCTGGTGCAAGAGAGAAGAAAAAAGAGAAAGTGGCTTTTTACTGAGGATGCGGAGAGGAACCCACAACACTTGGGGGTTTGGCTTTCTTCTCTAACTGGATACAGAGAGGCAGAGGGTTATATGACCTCTGATCGGAAGTGGTGCATGGGGTGGGCATTGATGATGTGTGAGGAACTGACTGGAATTTTCTTTGTGTGCAAATGGAAAAGGAAGTTGTAGTTTGGATTGGAGAGGAAGAAGGAGAAAGTGGCTGTCAGTGTAAGCATTCCTGCTTTGGCCTTCCACCAACTTAGACCATCACTATAATTGTTCAGTAATTTATACTAAGGCAAGAATCTTTAAAGTTCAGAGCTGAATGTGCTGTTGGGGGTGGGGTCTGGTTGGAGGTGGTCACTGGAGGCCGTGTGTGGGTGACCTGGGAGGATTTATTTTCCTCTCTAGCTTCTCCCTTCTCTCTCTGCTTCCTGGACACCATAATGTGAGCATGTATCTTCCTCCAGACCCTCCACCATGCTCTTCCTGCCTTGGAGCAGTCAACCATGGACTGGACCTCTAGAAACCATAAACCAAAGTAAACCTTTCTTACTTTAAATTATGCCTGTTGGGTACTGTGTTCCGGCAATAGAAAAGTGACTAAGGTGTTATTTCAATGGCCCATAAAGAAAGAAAAAGAGACATGAGCCAAGGGTTGGAGATGTAGCTCAGTGGCACTGTGCTTGTCTGGCAAATCAAGGCCCTAGGTTCTATCTCCAGCACCAGGGAGAAATGCTCATCTTGCAGGTTACTCAGAGGCTGTCTGATCAGGCAGATGGGCCACCTGGATTTGGGTAAAAGTAAGAACCTGCATTTCTATAACCCGGAGAAGAAAGGTCTTGATCTGTGGCTGGAAGCAATAGGAAATACATGGTATCAAGGGTGAGGGTCCCCCCAGAGAGAACCACGGAAGGGTGAGCATCCTTGAGGAATTACAAGGCCTTTAGGGCTATATTTAGAAGAGATTTAAAACCTTTCAGAGGAGGTCTTCTTTCTAGGGAATGAAACCTAAGAAGGAAAACTCAGATTTTTGTGGAGTTGGTTTTCCTTATTAATGGTGCCTAATGGCCTGTAATTAAGGCACAACTTGTTAGCTAAACCAACAATTACCATTTGTTTGAAGCTCAAAGAGAGGATAATGAATGGCCTTATTCAGCACTTTTCCCTCCCTTAATGGCTTGAGCAAGAGTTGGTTGAGATTCAAAGCTCCTCTCTCTCTTCCTTTCTACCCTTCGCTCCCCTCCATTCTTGTCCTTGCTTTTATCTCTCTCCCTTTCTCTTTTTCTTCCTCTTTCCCTGTATCCTCCAAACCATCGACTCACATGCACAGACATATTTACACACACATACATGCACACACACGCACTGAGTAGAATTCCTCAATTTACACAGAAATTAGCTCTCTCTTTTTGAGCGTTCAAGGAAACCTGCCCTCCAGCTGAAACTTAGCTCAGTGTTCTCCTTACCATCCCACCCCATATCAGCCTCCCAAAGTGTTTCCAATTGGAGCCCCAGAAGTCTCAGTGGTAACAAAGTGGGCAGGTCTCGGTCAGATGGCAGAACAGCCCAGGAGCTGGCCCACCCAGCCTGAAGGTGCAAAGCAGCTCAGCAGGAGATGAGGCCAAGGAGGATGCTGGGAAATGGGAGCTGTGGGGAGCTGCCTGGGAGGGGCACCCAGACCAGGAATCCTCTCATGCTGCAAAAACAGAGTCGGAGGCAAGAGTGAGCATGGGGTTAGGTGGGGTTGCAGGTGTGGCGTCAAAGGGCTTCACACTTCTCATATCCCCCAGTCTCAGGAAAAGAGCCATTTTTTGGTCACAAGTATTTGGTGGGTGCTTGGGGTCAGGGTGGGTGGCGTCTGCTGCTGGGCACGTCCATGTGCTCAGTAGGTAGGGAGAATGGCTGAAGGGATGGTGCTGTCATCTGGGCACCTTTGGGAGCAAGCTCTGAGCACATGAGGGAGGACACCCGCAGCTCTGTCTTCCACGGAAAGGAAAAACCAGGCTTTTCTGACATCGGAGGACATGTGTTACCGTGAGGCCTGGAGGTGGTCAAGTAGGGGATGCACAGCTAAGCTGATGTAGAGGGCGGGTGCGGCATTCAGTTACATGCCACGGTCTCTCTCATGATGACTTCTCTCTTTTTCTTTTTCACTTTAATTTTGAGGCAGGGTCTCACTAAATTGCCCAGGCTGACCTTGAACTCAGAATATTCCTGACTCAGTTTCCAAAGTGCATGTATCATCATAACTGCTTCTTAAACATCTCACCAATGCTCTTGTAATAAAATTTTGGTGTTTAATAGCAGAACCAGCTTACACACATCTTTAAAGTCTTTGGAAGGCAACTGTATACAACAGTCGATTAAATCATATACAACTTCTCCACAATGTGTGTGTAGTCTCCATTCATTGTGTTGCTAAAAGTCCAAAGTAAAATAAATTCAGAAATGAGAGAGAGAGAGAGAGAGAGAGAGAGAGAGAGAGAGAGAGAGAGAAGCTAAGACTAGGAATTGGGACCTGAGTTCTAGTACTAGATCTTATAAATACTTATTTATATATGCTGAGAAGGCTTTGTGAATTGAATAATGAGTGTAAAAGTCCACAGTATGATGGTTGCTTTGTAATCACTGTCTCATGCATAATAATACCTGTGACTTGTTATTGTGAGCCAAATTATGTGCTTCACCTCTCAATTTCATATATTGAAGCCAGCCTCACTTTCAGTGTAATTGTGTCTGGAAATCAGGTCCTAAGGAGGTGATTATAGTTAAGTGGGTGATAAGGGTGTGACCCTGATCTGATGGTGCTGTCACATGATAATTCAGCCCTCCCTCTCCCTTCCCTCCACTGTCTCTTTCTATAAGTGAAAGCCAAGTGAAGCTGCAATAATAAGGCAGTCTTCTGTGAGTCCTAACTAGAAATCTTATTTAATATTTGCCCCAATTTGATTTCCAGAACTTCAAGAACATAGACATTTGCAATTAGGTCACTTGGTCTGTGATATTTTGTTATGTCACCCTGGGTAGACCACAGAACTTATTCAGTCTGACTTCTGCCACTCTGGTTCAACCACCTCAGAGTCACTATTAGGAACAAGAATCTCAGGTAGAGAAGGGAAGAGTCTGATGGTCACCCACCACTCAGGATATGCAGCTGAGAAGTCCCTTAGAATCCTGCTGGTCCCAGAGACCCTCTGCTTTAGATCCACCTAACCCTTCTCAGGTCACAGCTGTCACCATTTGTACTAATCTGTCAACTTCACTGGGTTAAGAAACACCTAGAAAGTTAGTAGACAACATTTCTGCATGTGTCTGGGTGGTCATGGAGGGTGACCTTAGGGTTCTTCTCTGGTCCCTCTTCTGCTTCCCTGAGTTTGCTCCCTTGATCTCCTTCCTGGATACCATGAACTAAGCAGTTTTACTTCCCTACACCCTTCCACCATGATGCTCCTGCCTTGGAGCAGTCAACCATGGACTGAACCCTTTGGGATTATGAGCCAACCCTTTCCTTCCTTAAGTTGTGGCTGTTGGGTATTGTGTCTGAGCAATGAGAAAACTGACTGATATGCTAGATAATGCATTAAAACGCACATGCAGAGGACACCTTCTTCAACATTGTCACAGGAAGACCGTTTTTTCCCACCCTGGGGGCACTATGGGTTATCTGGAGAACTTCAGAGTGTTCGTGGTTTCCCAAGACAGGAGCACACACACATTCATAGGATGTTTCAGAAAGTTAATAAAAATAACATTGGAGAAACTTCCTAAGCGATTTCTTTCAAATCAAACCCATGAATCCTGTGGGAGCCAGAGGTCCCAGCGCATAGACAAGATGAGATTCTGTGTCATCAAACACAGTCAAATCATGACACTATAATCATCTGTTCCCCAAGATTATAAAACTGGGCTGAAAATAGGACTTATTCTTCTCCTCCCCATTCTCATCCTCTTCCTCCTTCTCCTCTTCCTCTTTGTTTCTGAATGCATTATGCTTGTTGTAGGCTTCATTTCTGTTATTGCACTCTGCACGGTAGTTCTCATTAGGAGCACGTGACCTCCACTTGTCGCACACACAGTTCTCAGGGGGCGCTGTGCTCCGGGGAAAAGTCTGACAGGTGGCAGAGCTCGGCCAGAGGGGGAGCGACCCGCAGCTTCCTGTAATGGTGAATCAAATCCATCCCGCAAACCTCTCAGGCAAGGCTTGTAGAGCTTCTGGAAAAGTCCCCAACACACAAAAACTGCTCAGGTCTGGCTCTCTTTCTTCTTCTTCTCATATGTTTTACTTTATTTTTACATTAAGGGAGAAAGCAGCATGCATGAGCCTTGCATTTGAAGACCCTAATGAAATGACCATACGAAGAGCTAAGCCCCTCTGAGTTTTGATTTGGCTATCCATGCAATGGAAATAATGTCCCTCATATTTCCTTTGCCTAAGTCTCTCTCCAAAAATAAGACCTACCTGGGACACAACGAGTCTTGAAAACTAGAGTTCAGAAACTCCAGCCCCAGTCAGCCTGTCCTCCTCTGACCTGCCGTCACCTCTTCCTGGCTTGGTGGTTGCTCTGTAAGGCGGATGAGGACGGGCTGGGCTGGGCTGGGCTGGGCTGGCATTTTTATCCCCAGTTTCCAAGGCTGATTACTTCCCAGCTTGGTCTTATTTTCAAGAAAACATGCATTATTATTGTGCAGGCTTAAATGAGAATGCAGGGAAGAGTTTGTGCTGTGAATCAGCATGGCCGGTGCTGGAAAGAAACGGGCCCTATGTCTCCGCAGCTCTGCATCACTAGTGTGAAACCTAACTTCTCTGATCAGAAAGGTGAGAAATTCCAGTAGAGAATTATGTATTTGTCCTTTCTGGTGAGAACAATCCTAGTACACAAACACATGCCATTACCATAAGAATCCATGGGTATCACTGACTTCAAGTCTTCTGTGTATATTCTTTGTTCAGAATGTATGACTCAATTTTAAAACAGGCATTTTTGTCTCCACATTGAAGTTTTTTAAATTTTTTCCACCGATACCAGTGATTGAATCCAGGGCTTTTGCACTGAGCTCTATCTCCAGCCCCTTTCTACTTTTGTTTTGAGATTGGTTCTTGCTAAGTCCCTAAAATGCCCAGGTTAGGGTTGAACTTACAATCTCTATGCCTCAGTCTACCTGTGTGCTGGGATTACAGGTATGCACCGCCACAACAATCTCCGAAAAATAATGTTTGAAAGCTACACAACTATGTTAAAAGACGGTGAATTGAAATTCTGGACCTTGAGTGCAGAGGCAAGCCTGACTCCCTGTCTTCACCCCACCCTGTGTTTTTTGGGGCATCTTTGGTCTTTTAAGAATTCTTGGGGCCAAAGCTCAAGGTGAAGCCTCTATAGCTGGTAACAACATGGTGATAATAGAAGAGGCATAAATTCTACATGTCCCCCCCTGACCTGGCTAGCGACAACATTTACAGAATGAATAAATACTGTAGGACCTTTCCGTGTAAAAAACTTCTAATTTCCAGCGGTTTGGCTAAATGACAAATCTTTATCAGCCTGACGTTTGATTTTTTTCTCCACAGGCAATATGAAATCTGTTTCTTTGATGATAACATGAGGATGAAAGAAAAATAATGAAATTTTACAGGAAACCTTAGGAGATGGAGGCAGACCCCGAAGCTGGGGAGCTCACTGTCTGAACAGTACCTTAGCAATGCAGCGGAGATTTTCTTTGGGACGGAAGTTGAGAACACCCCTCGCGTCTCCTCACTTACACGCTGGCAATACGGTGACTCAGCCACGCTGTGTTAGGACAGCACTTTTATTTCCCAAGAAACTGAGTTTCTTTTTTAACAGACCAAATGCATTGAAGGGCTTGAAATGACTTCTCTCAGTCTTGAAACATAACACAATTAACTACCAGATGATTTGAAATATTATCCTTGACTGTCAATAGAAAACCAGAAATCAAAGATGCGCCGTCAGGGTCACCTCATGGTCGGATCTCCAGAGACAGCCCCTGGATGTCGTCAAAGCTGACCACTACTGCTATCTTCCCTCCTGGACACATCTCTCTCTGCTCCTCCTGTGGGAAGAGGTAGCCTCCCCTTGAATCCTGACTGGCTGGTGACTGATTGGAACCAAAGCAAAGGTAGTTCTGTGAGTCCAGGGAACTGAGTCTGGAAATCTACGGGGTCATCTCTGCCACCTCTGTGAGTAGCTCTGTGAGGAGTTGTCTGAAAGGAATCTAAATACAGGAAGGATAACTGCATAATGACCACTTCCATGAGCAGTTTCTTCGGGTTGAAATTTTAGAGGCGGATGTTAACTGGGTGTCTTCACTATGCAAGGCAACTTTAGATAAAGAACCATGCTTAGCATTCATGTGTGACCGTGCACCTTCCCACTCTCAGTTGTAGAAAACAAGGCCTAGAAAACAAATGATTTCCTCCATCTGGGATGTAGCTTCTGTGGGCCCAGGGAATATAAGGGTGACATCTGTGCATCTAGTGGCTTCAGGTCACAGATGCTCACTCTGTGCTACCAGCGACTGCTGGCTGATGCTGTCAGAATGCAGAGCCCGGTTCCTCCGATTCTGAAGCCAGTGCTCCACTCCTTCATGCCAGCATCCCTGTAAGGATTCGCCCACTTTCCTTAGAGCTCCACTGAATGATCCTGGTGCCTGCTGTGCAGACTCACTGGCTGCGCTCTCACCACGATGTCTTTTCACTAATATTTCAGGAGGGGAATCGCACACTTGAAAAAACGGCGATGTAGATCCCAAACCTGGCTCATCTAGGACAGGAAGTGCATAGAGAGTGACAGAGACCAGAGACAGGGGAAGGACGTGACAGCAGAATGAGATACTCGCCAAATATTAGGAGGTTCTGAAAACTCAACAATCCTGATGAATGATAGCTATTTTTTTTTTTTTTTGGTCTTTTTGAGACCGGGTCTTGCTATGCAGTTCAGGCTGGCCTTGAGCTCGCTTTTTAGCCCAGGCTGGTCTTGAACTTGCAACAATCCTCCTATTTCAGCCTTCTGAGTGCTGGGATTACAGGTGTGAGCCACCATCCTCAGCTTTCAATAATAGTTTAATTCTAGATTTTAAATATGAAAATGGTTGCAAAATATCCATCGTGAATCAAATGAATATATCAAAATTTTAAGTAAAGACAGGATTTGACCAGCTCTGGACTAACTCATCCTCGATCCTGCTTTACCTTTGTCACCTCAGAACCTTGAGGAAGAAGCAGAAAAAGAGATCAGGACCAGAGAAATGAGAACCAAGAAAAGAACCTTGACCAGGGATTTAGCTCAGTGGCATAAGTGCCTGCCTGGCAAGCACAAGGTCGTGAGTTTGATCCCCGGTACTGCAAAAAACAAACAAACAAACAAACAAACAAACAAAAACCTTTGGTTCTTCTATCCAGCACGCATCTAGGAACAGAATGCAGGTTTGCTGGACCCAGAGATATGGTTCCAGAGAGGTGATGGTGAATTTTAGAAAAAGGATGCAAGCTTCCTCAGTAAATTCCCAGCCCTGCATTTTCTGTGGAAATACAGGATGTCAGAGACTTGTGTCCAAGACTGGATGGTAGCACTGACTCGCTGTGTGATGTGGAGTCAGCCTTTCTCTCCCAGCTTCAGTTTACCTGTTTGTAAAGGAGAGTTTAGGAACTGATGTTTTCTGAGGCTTTCTCCAACTCAGATGTTCTAGAATGTTCTAGAATGCTCCAGCCATTCCAAGGGTAGAAACGCTGCCCCTTGGTCTATGTGGAAGAGCAAAGTTCCAGAGAAAAATTCTGACTCCATCAGAGTGGACATCTGCCACCTGTCAGCCTTCTTGGCCTCTTCCCTTTTTGCTTGGGGATGCATGGGACCCAAGAACAAGCCAGTAGACACTCACACCAGTCCCCAAAGTTTAGGTCCCATCAAGGTCCACTGAAGTATTGTCTCCTTGTGGTTGTATAACATGGTTTAGCTGCCTTGTAACTGCACTTGTCTGTAAAGTAATAGCTCCTGTGTAAAGATCCATAATTGCATAATGATGCCATTCAAGAGGCAGCGCAGCACAGCGGTTATCTCTTACACACAGCTGGCTGGTTTAAAGTTCAATGTCTTCTTATCAGATGTGCTGGTGGCGTCACAGACAGGCTGCAGAATACGAGAGTTATCTGCATACCTCGTGGCTAAAGAGTATAAGACTGTGTTAACTGGGCAACTGACAGGGTAAGAGGAGGACTCCAGAGTGTCACAGCGGTAGCAATCACGGCATATCTGTATCTTCTAAGCACGAGGGAATGAACCAAAGAGTGTGAGAAGATTAAGTCTTTGAATCTAATCAGTGCCCTTGGAGGGAAATCAAAGGCTTGGGGAGCAGTGTGTACTGGCTGGGGTATGTTTTGGGGACACAGATGATTGACCTTGTCCTGCCAGAGTGGGGACATTGCAAGAGGCCTGGGCCAGGACTGGGAGAGGTGGTAGGTGACAAGGCCAACAGGGGTCACTAGGCAGCCCCAGCCTCACAGAGCAAGGCAGAGCCATGCAGACAGGAAGGCCAGGCCTCTGCAGCCTTACAGAGCATAAACAGGAACCCAGATACCAGCACACATTTCTGTCCCCGCGCTGCAAGGCAGAGCGTGGAGTGGGGGTGTGGAGCCGAGCGTTCAGCCCTGTGTGACCCTCAGACGATCACCCCTGGGACGGGGGAAGGGGGCGGCGCTGCTCTAAAGATGAATTAATATGTGAAAAGCACACAGAACGGTTCCGGAACATGACAACTGCTCAACAAAACTGACCTGTTTTATGGTTAGTCTTATGTGTTGATTTGGATGGGTGGAGAGGGACCCAGAGAGCTGGTAAAATATTATCTCCCGAAGGGCTTGTGAGGATGTCCTAATGTTGAGTAGGTTGAGTAGCGACAATCGCTCGCTCTCCCCGCGTAGATGGGCATCGTCCCCCTCCCCGAGGGCCCGAGCAGAACAGGAAGGGTGATTGTGTCCTAGGATGAGCTGCAGACCGTCTCGTCCTGTCCTCCAGCCTCAGCACTTCCGGTGCTAAGATTTGGATCGAACCAGCCACCAGCCTTCCTGGTGCTCCAGTGTGCGTGGGGCAGGCGGAAGGGCCTTACCGACCTCTATAATCTTGCGAGACGACGCATTTCCATGATAAATGTAGTGTGTGTGTGCACGTCTGTACACTGGTTCCTCAGCTCACGAGTTTAATTCGTTCCATGATTCTGGGGAAGATGGCTGTGGTCATGTTCCTCACCCAAGGCAGAGGAATCAAAAGTTTCTGCTCAATAACCAGACTGGTGGTGGACAGAACCATTCATGCACCGAGGCATTGCTGTACTTACGCACTTGTATGTGCCTTTTAGCATAGTATTGGTGCATATTAGCATATTATTGGTTCTGTATGTGCATATAGCACATTATTAGCATATTGTTAGTGCATATTAGCATATTACTGGTGCATACCAGCATATTATTAGTTCTACATGTGCATATTAGCATATTACTGGTGCACATTGGCATATTATTGGTTCTGCATGTGCATATTAGCATATTACTGGTGCACATTGGCATATTATTGGTTCTGCATGTGCATATTAGCATATTGTTTATGCATATTAGCATATTATTGGTGCATATTAGCATATTGTTGATGCATATTAGCATATTGTTGGTGCATATTAGCATATTGTTGATGCATATTAGCATGTTATTGGTTCTGTAGGTGCATACTAGTGTATTATTGGTTCTGTTTCTCTGAAGGGATCTGAATTATATAGGCTCTGATGCTGTGCTACAAAAGAAAGAGGAGAAAGCAAATAGTTAACTCTGCCATGCCCGGGAACCAGCATGGCATTTTCCTGACATCCCGTGGCTTGATTCCAGAGTGGCTCTGAGAAGTGAATCTCACTTTTGTTGTCCTGTCACACGGCAGAGTAAGCTTTAGAGGTATCAGTGGTTTACCAAGGGCCCTCAGGTAGGAGAAATTGTGTTGAGCAGAAATTCAAATTGAGTCTGTTCCCTGTCAAAGACTGCATGTGCGTGCACGTGAATGCGTGTGTGTGTGTGTGTGTGTGTGTGTTACTGAGGAATGCGCACAGGGCCTTCACACTGAGCTACACCACCAGCTTTTATTTATTTTTCTACAGACAGGATGGTGCTAACTTGCTGTGTTGTCCAGGATGGGCTCATACTGACAATTCTCCTGCATCAGCCTCTGAGATTGTTGGGATCACAGGTGGGCACTTCCATGCCTGGCTAAGACATGCTGTTTCCCACAGATCCACAGACAGGTAATTCTAATTCCTAGGTTGTCCTTTTCTTATAATATTTAAGTTAGGCCTTTCTCTCCTTCAACCACAAAGAAGCCATTTCTAAAATCAGACTAGAACAGTGCTCGGAACACCTAATCAGACATTACCGAAGCACCAACAAACTGATTCTCAAGTCTTCTGCAGTGCAGCAGCTATAACACATCAAATGCGTTCCTATAAATTACAGCCCTGTGCAGCAGTGCACGTAAAAACCACAAGACTTGTGGAAGAAATGAGGTTGCGGCAATCAGGATTTTATCAGTGACTCATCGTCACAAAGATAAACATCCAGTAAAAACAGCAGCAGGGTTGCACACCTGTGAAGCGGTTAAAACACATGCAAATGCCAGGATAAAGGAGGCACCTTCACCTTGCAGGGACCTGGACTTTGCTTGTGGAACTCAGAGCCAGAAGGGGGCAGCTTGTGAGTTCCTATGAAGCTCAGGAGGACAGAAAGCCATAGAAACCTGAGAGGCTGTCCTGGCTTGGGCTGTAGGTGGGTGGAGCTCCTGTCACACACAGCAGGCCACCTTCTTGGGTAGAAGGGTGAGGGGTGTGCTTTGCGTGTCCCTTTGGAGTTCTGGGCAGCTGCATGGCGTTTCTGACAGCAGGAAGAATCCTGATGTCTATACACACTGGGCTGAAATTGTTCTCTGACACTTCGATCCTGCTACAGGAGAGTCACATTTTCACATAAGCGCTGCAGTAAAACTGATCTAGATTCTGATTTCAGATCTAAGAACCTAGAGGGGAAGAATACAAAATGGGAGAGATAGGAGTCGACCACCATATGGGCTAGGATGTCCCCAATGGGCAATCAGCAGAGTGATAGCTGGGTCCTGTGGTGAGGAAAGCCAGGTTGCATTAAAAAAATTAGTATGACAACAGCAGCAGCACCAGCAGCAGGGGCAGGGCTAGTACAGATTTCACAGACAGGGATCTGGGTAGGAGAGATTATGTTAATTGTTCAAACACACAATTAGAGGGACTGTCTTCTGAGCAGGGCACCATGAGCTCTTTCCTGGGAGGCAGAGTGGCCAAGAAAGCCACTTAGTGTCTTACAGCACATAGATGTGTCATTATTTCCCTGGAGTTGAGTTTGGAAAACCTCCTAGCTGCTTTCTGGGTATAGATTAGTACAGGGCTGAGGCCAGGATTCAAGTCTGAACAAGTCGGGTTCCTTGTTTTTGGTGATGGCTCAGATCTAGAAGTCCCTAAAGAGCCTCACATGTTCTTAGGCGGGGCTTTTGGGAGGTGATTGCATTATGGGACCTTATGGCTGCTTTGCAGCTTGAAGGCGGGACTTGGTGGAAAGGGGAGGTCCTGGGGGGCGTGGCCTGGAAGAGTTCCTCCTCCGCCCAGGTTCCACCCTTTTGGCTCTGCTTCCTGTGTGCCCTGTCCTGAGCAGCTCTCCTCCATCAGACCCCTCTGCCATGTTCTGCCCGAGAATGAATCCCTCCTCCTTTTCGTATTTTTGAGACAAAGTCTTGCAATGCAGTCAGGCTGGCCTTCAGCTCACTTTGTATCCCAGGCTGGTCTCGAACTTGCAATGATCCTCCTGCCTCAGCCTTCTGAGTGCTGGAATTAGAGGTGTGCACCACTACACCTGGCTTAAGAATAAATATTCAAAATACATGCTGAGTGAAAACAAGAATCAGTCTACAAATATGTAAACTCGATATGATCCCGAATATGTCAACAAAATGGTCTCTGGCTTACAATGGTTTTCTCTGGGCTCTGACATTTATGGTGACTTTTGTAGTCAGGCTTATATATTTAGATCATTTCCCAAATTATCTAAATTAACCCTTCACATTACTTTAAGAATTGAGAAGAAATGGCTTTAAGAACAAATAATTTTATCTGGTGCTTTAGTTTGAGCATTCATCCAGTTGGGGAGTCCTAGGAATAGGACAACTTCTGATAAAGGGAACTGTCACAAAATTGTTCCCTTTTCTTTGTCTAAGAAGGCCAAATTTTCTTTCAGTTCAGCGAGTCTGGGAGCTTGCAAAATAAGCTGGAGGCCTCCAGAGCTTGTCTGAGGCCTTGGCTGAGGGAGAAAAATCTTGATTTCAGGGTTTTCTGTTTCAGAGCAAGAAGGAATCCAGGAACATCAGGGCCCCCTCATCTCGACTTATTTGCTCTGTTTATTCTAATTGTGTGTTGTTAGCTCCAAATCGGAGCTAGGTGTAGGACAGAATCTACTACATCCACCACAATTTCCAGTGGAATTGCTTTCAGGGCCTTCGCATATTCTATGGAGAAGATTAGTTTCAGACTTTTATTTTTATCCCATCAAAATGGATGTCATTTCAAAAGCAAACAAACAAGATTCCTTCGTGAATCTAAATCCTTTTCGTGATGTGGCAGTGACTCATTATAATACACCAGGGGTGGGTGTGATATATACCACAGGCAAAATCTGGCCTGTGGTGTGTTTATATATGTATGGCTCATGAGCTAAGACTATAGTCCACATATTTAACTGATAAAAAACAAATAGAAGAATGATGTTTCTTGACCTGTGGGAGTTCTGTGAAATTCAAATTTCAGTGTTCATAAACTTTTACTGGCCCACACCCACGCCACCTAGCTTGCCTGTTGTCCATGGTGGCTTCTGCTCTGCTGTGAGAGAGTTGAGTAGTTGCTATGGTAACCTAAGGGCCATCAAGCCTGAAATACTTATGCTCTGGGCTTTTACAGAAAGACCTGGCTGACTTGTATCATAGATCTGTGCCGGTATCAAGAAGAAACTTGGAATAACTTCAAACTATATCAAGGTCAACTTAGATCATGCTGAGAAACAGATTTAAAACCAAGTGCTGGAAGAAGCTGGGAAAAGATGGCATCTCATTGTGACATGGTTCAGACACTCGCCCTCTGTCCCCTGAGTGACTTCAAGGCCTCTGAGCCCCCTCTGCCCCTCCTGGGGATGCATATACCCCATGCCGCAGTTTAACACGCCTCTCCTGCCAAACCCCACTCCCCATGACTGGGGTGAACTTACCTTTTCCTGGTGACATCTGGGTACTCCATGCTCTGCCAGTGTTCTGCTGCACTGGTCTTTGTTCTATGCTTTAGGAGTCATGGCTCCCTTGGAGGATGTGAAAGATGTAGAGATGCTACGTGATGCTTGTTGAGGAAGAATATAACCAGCAGGGCCAGAAAAACTTTTAAAAGTTAGAGTAGTTTTTTCCTTCAGAGACAAGTGGCTTTCCCCAACTTCCTCAGCCCGGGAACATTTTTGTTCCAACTTTCTCTCTGAAGGTGGTGGCCCTAGGAAATCAGAGCCCAGTGCTTTTTCCATGGGGGGATACCACAGTCTCGGAGGTGTCTGCAGTCCGTTGTATTCTTTCTCCCTCTCTCTTTCTTACTATCTAAGACCCTTGCAGCTCTGGAGTCAGATGTGGTTTAGACCACACGAATCCTCCATCTCCACAGAGCTATCTTTAAATAGGTGCTTTTTACTTCTGTCCCCCAAAATAGTCTACTGTGCTTTGTGTGGGAGCAACAAACAAATGGATTTGAGCAGTCGGTGTAGGAAGAGTTGTGGATTTTTCTCTCTGTGCCCTCATTTCCAGCAGGACAGGCTTATTTTTGCATTGTAGATATATGGCATTTTATGTGGAGAGTGGATCTATTTGCTTAAAAACAAGAAGTTTGAGAACAAATAAGAGGCAAAGTTTAAGCTCCCCGCCATGGCCCAGGTGACTGGGTGTGGCATTCAGTGTCTCTGTTTGTTAATTGCTTCATGAGTCCTTTCCACACCCTAGTCTTCCGGTGAGGAGCAGGGACAGGAGACAGGTTATTCCCAGGGCTCTCTCGGCAGAAGTGAGTTCTTCCTCTTCTGGGTCCGGATGGCCAAGAGCTCATGCTTCTCCTCCATCTCCCTCTTATTCTACCCCTGGCACCTTGAAGTTGCTTGCTCAGAATGTTCTAGATAAAAACAAATGTTGACCTGTCTTGGCCTGAACCTCTGGCTGGCCATACGGAACCAACTGTGTTCTTCACAGTGAGACTTGCATGTGAGTTTAAAGCATGCTGAGAACCTCTGAAGTGTTAGGGTTCATTAATTACGAGAGGCTCACTGAGAAATGTGTGTGTTCCTGATCTGTCTGTCAGTTGGCCCCTGGCTGATTAATCTGTGAGGTGGCTCACTGGCTGGCTGACCGATCGATTCCTTCATGCATTCGACACCAGCAAACATGTGTGAAGAGCCTCATCCATGGATTCTGGGCACTGCGGGTTTATGTGGTGGCCTGGCTCTCAACGTGGGGGGATTTACGGCTGGGTTGGTTTATGGCCGTTGGTCCGCTCCACAGCAGCCCACATAGCTGTCACTCTGCAGTGTTTGTGCACCGGAACTCACCCAAAGTATTCCCACGCCTCTCTCTTATCCATGGATGGAGAAACCTCAGGATCTGATCAGCGGTGTCATGGAAACGCACCCTGATACTTCCTGTTGTTTGTCAGTCAAATAAGGGGTTCTGGAAGGAAGGCAACAAAACTGAGCAGAATGGTCAAGGTGGCCAGTGCATCCCAGGACAGGCAGGAAAGTGAAACCTTCCATGTCTCATTCTGGTGCTTTTATGTCATGGTTCTCAACACCCAGATATTAGGAAACACAACTGTGAGGACGGGAGTGCCCTATATGTACTCTGTCATATCTGACAGTGAGACAGGCATAGTGGCCCAGGCTTGTAATCCCAGTGCTTTGGGAGGCTGAGGCAGAAGGATCTCCCTGTTAAAGCCAGTCTGTGCAATTAGTGAGACGTGCTAAGCAAAAATAAGTCTGACAGCCATTGACCACATACAATCACTAAATAATGGAAATGATGGTAATGTGATGGAGGAGCTTAATTTTTAACTCTAATAACATTTAACTGACTTCGGTATAAATAACCACCTCTGACTAGTGGCTGTGTCATAGCCCAGGGTGGCTCTAGATGGGTATGGTGAGCCCGTCAGGGCTTTCGCTGATACAAATTGCCCACTGTGGCAGATGTGTCATAAGTTTACCACCGCTGCTCTACATGCTATTTAGATCTGTTTGTTTAAGTGTTCTGGCAAAATATAATGTGTTTAAGACACATGATTCCAAAGACATCGGGATGGAGTATGACAGGTTGCCTCCAGCTAAGTGCTAAAGTGTCATTTTCTCTAACACTTGTCTTCTAGCGGGTGTTTCTTTGGACACTCTATCAATTAGCCGCAGCCCTGGGCTGCAGTCCGGGCACCGGGCCAATATCTAAAGTCACCAGAGTTGGGACCTGTGCTATGAGACACTCTCTCAGCCTCAGAGCCCTCAGCACCCAAGTCAACACGTGCTAATGAGGCTCTTGCATCCATTCAAGAAAGAACCGTCCAGAGTTCTGTGTGTGGCAGGCGCGGTTATCCTGGGGATCAGGGTTACACAGTCAACACATTAGGAAGAGAAGCTTGACTTTTTGGAGTTTATTTTTATGGGGGAGCCCAGATAATAGTTATAAATGAATGTAATACCGAGGCGGGTCACATCATATACTAGCAATGCTGTTTCCAAAGAGGCAGGAGGAGACCAGAGACACAGGAGCTATTATATGAGCACAAAGGCTGACTGAAAGGTGAGGTGTGGTGCAAAAGCTCAGGAAAGACGTGTGCTACCTGTCATGTCTGTCATGGTTTCGAGCTGGGGATCTAGCATCGCTACCTAGGGCGTGTGGACAGTAGGCAGATGGCCAGGATGGCTTAGAGGCTTAGAGGCCTGTGTCATTCTAAGCCATTCCGAGTCCGGGTCTCAGTAAACTGCTAAATTGTCCAGGCTGCTCTTGAACTTGAGATCCTCCTGCCTCAGCTTCCCAGAGTTCTGAGATTACAGGTCCATCTGGCCCATATTCTTTGTGCATATGCAGGCCGATCACCAAGGCTTTCCCTGAGCCCTTCCCTCTATGCCCCTGGGAGGTCACCACCGGAGTGGCTTAGGGAACCGGTCCCTCAGCCACGCCGACGTGAAAGACGCCGATATTATAATGAATTTTTTTTTGATGCAAAACAGAAAAAAAAAGTCTCATTTGGATCTCTTCTCTCCTCGAAATGGATGTCTATTTTCAAAATATTGCACTGGCAGCTTCCGAAGAAGTACTCTATCGCCTGCAAAGGCAGAGCAGAGCCAACATATGTGTGCACGGATCAATACAAGCCTGGAGTTTTCCCCACGCAGACGCTCTGCCGGAGCCGGGCAGCCTGCCACGTGGGCGACTTCCGCTGCTTCCCGATCATCGTGGGAGCTGGGAGCCGCCAGGGCTGATACGGAGGCAGCCAGGGAAAATGACATCCCGGGTGACTCTGGCAGTCACTTGACGCCAGCACCCACTCATCCCCTGCTCCGGTGTTCAGAATTGATGGAGGCGCTGCGGTCTTACTCTGAGACAGGGAGCACTGCCTTCCTCCCGGTTCCGTTTTACAGATTAATCAATAATCCAGACAGCAGAAGTGCTGCATTCAAGGTAAAGCAGCGTGGAGACGGCAGAGCTGGGGTTTGGAAAGGGTCCGGCCGAAGGATTCTAGAGTTCACGCCCTTCCTGTCCCAGCTTCCAGAAGGGGAGGCTGGAAATCTGTGAGCCAGGACCCAAAGCTGGAGATCAGTATGTGTCTTACTGAGAAAGGTGAAAAGGAACAACCCCAAACTTCCTGAACCTTGGGGATGGGAAGCGCCCGCCCTGTAAACCAGCAGAGCTTTAGAAAGTCCCTCCAGAGTTTGTGACCTGCTGCGGGGCTCCCTGAATCTCAGCTGGGTAGGGCTGGGTGTTTGGTGCACACGGAGGAAACTGAGGCCCGGGGTGACAGGTGGTGTCATGGCCGCGTCAGTGCTAGGGTGCAGCTGAGCAGAACTCAAGCCTGTGCTTACATCGCACATAAACGTCAGTGTATCCAACCTGGCCTGCGTCCCTCTGCTATTGGCTTGGATTCTGGTTTTGTGCTGGGCCCAGCAGGCCTGCAAGGAAGCTGTCCACCCATGTGACCTCCCTGCCCAGCATTACCATGGTCTCCTGTCGGGGCCATGGACGGGTGCAGCTTTGCTCTGGTTCAGCTCCCTGTGTGCTCAAGCGTTAGCCTTGGCTGAGAGATAGAATCTGTCTGCGGCTCCCCGGAGACCTGGGCATCTACTGGCCTGGCTGCTGCTGCCTCCCTGGACTTCTGCTTCCAGCTCTAGGCGGGCTGCATGCTGGGCTGTGGAGTGGCTGGGTAGCAGCGGGCCCGGTTTCTCTCTTTTCCTTCCCTCGTTGAGCTCTGAGTGGACAATGCCTCCCCTCAGAGGCCAGGTCACACATGGGAAAGCAAGAAGATGCTGAACCCAGTACTCTAAGAGGCTGAGGCAGGAACATCTCGAATTCAAGGCTTGCCAAGGGCAACTTAGCCAGATCCTGTCTCAACATAAAAGAACTGGGCTGGGGATGTAGCTCAGAGAAGAGGTCAGTGCCGCCACCACCACCACCACCACCACCACCACCAAAACCGAACCAAACAAAAAGACTTGATTCAAACAAAGGAATTGGAAGGACATTCTCTGTGGCTTGGGGGTGGTTCTTCTATGACTTGCTCCTGGTGTTACCTTGAGGTCTGTGCTTCTCGGTCCTCTGAGCTTCTCCTTCCTCTGAGCTTCTCCGTCCTCTGAGCTTCTCTGTCCTTTGAGCTTGGGCGGGGGGGGGGGGTTACACACAGGCCCAGTGCTCTCCTCTCCTGTAGGTTTGAGCTTTCTGCACCCCCCAGAGATAGCCGCTGGGCTTCTTTAAGCCTATGAGTGAGTGTGTAGGTGCTGAATGAATGGACGGACCCAGCACATGGGCTGCAAGAAATGGGTCCAGGAAGGCAGCAAAGCCCAGTGCAGCCAGATGGCGTAGGAAACACAGCAAAGACTGGGGAACAGGATTAGTGTCCAAGGTTTGGAGGCCCATAAGATTATCCACCTTAGAGTTTACAGGCAGGAAGAAAATACCGTTTCCCTGGCAACTGGTTTTGTCAGGTTTTCTTTTGCAAGACAATACTATGTATTACATCCACCATAATTCTTTTGTAGTTTGGCTCTATGAAATATGGTGTTAAAACTAAGACACTAGAAGCCAAACATGGTGGTACATGCTTGTAATTCCAGCACTCCAGGAGGCTGAGGCAGAAAGATCACAAGTTTGAGTCCAGCCTGGGCAACTTAGTGACTTAGAAGAGAGAGCTTGTCTTGAAAAAAAGTTTTCAATTCTAAAAAGGATTGGGGGTATAGCTCAGTACAGTGGGCTTGGGCTCAGTGCCCAGTGCCATAAACAACAACAAAGAAAACAATTCAAACAATATTTAGTGTATTTAAGGTATGGGAGAGGGAAGAATTCAATTTTCCAGTCTCCATGAGGTGCCCATAACTGTGGAACGTGTCTAAGAATTCTCTTGTAACCCAGGTGTGTTTGATTTTAGGTTACTACTTTGGGAATATAGTTAATAACTTTAAATTACTTCCTGTCTATAAACATTAATTTATTTTTCAACTCTACTTTTAAATTATAGGTAACCCTGTATGTATGCATCGTATAGAACATGACGTCTTGAATACATGTATTTGTGGGGTGGCCACGTCAGGCTATCTTACCACACACCCTCACTTGTATTCACACATCTATTCAGCTGACCAGTACTTAGTGACCTCTGGATCCTGAATGGGCATAGGAGGTATGACCAAAAACTATGGCAAATATTTAAAAATTTAAAAAAATATTACAGTGTAGACACAGCCACAATCCCCCCACCTTGAACTCACTTGGAGCACACTCATCCCATCATCCCTGCCGCTTCCTGCAGCAGCTCTGGAGTCCTCTTTCCTGAGGGTCTTTAGCTGTGCTGTCCTGGCTGCCTCCAGCTCCTGAGTGGATACAAAGCATTTCCCTTTCATGCTCATGGTGACTTTGGGGATGAACTGGGAGTTTCACAGCGCCAGATCTGGTGACTGAGGTGGATGAGGACACAGCGTCATGTTTTTCTGAGCGGCCTTTCTGCTGGGTGGTGCACAGCAGCGAGTCCTGTCCTTGGGGTCACACCTGGTGGAGACACGGAGGAAAGAGGACTCCAGAGCTGCTGCAGGAAGGGGCAAAGCAAAGTGCCAAGCAGAGAGGAGGGCCGTGGGGGAGATTCATGGCCGTGCGTCTTTCACTGTAATGGTTTTGAGAATTTAAACATTCATGGTGGTTTTCCTGTACACAGATGGCTGTGTGTCTCCATGCAGACAGCTCTCTGATGGTCTTCGACATCGTGGACTCCATTCTGCAAGTTTTGATGCTGCTAAGGTGATAATTTCTCCACTAAGTCAGTTGCTTCCCTAATATCAGGTGCCCTTGCCTGCACGTGGATGGCCGATTGCTTAATGCTGAATCATAACGTAGCCCTCTGAGGGCATTTAAAGGTGGTAAATTTCACCATGTAAGTGCTTGTCCCCCAGCTCACAGCAATTTTAATATTTGAAAGATGTTTAAAGTATCTAGCATTCACATTGAAAAGATGTCAAAGTATGTAAAATGTGTGTGATTTAGAATGCATGAAATACAGGATTTTGGCTAGAAATTTTTTCTCTGGCTAGCATGGAAAGTATTTCAAAAACTAGGTCTCATATTGCTGAATCTTTGTTGGATCTTTGAGCAGAACTGTTTGTAGTCTGACTGTTTGAATATTTACTATGTACCCTTTAACTTTGTAACTTGAACAACTACATCCAGGATTACAGTATGTAATTTATAAATTACTGATTTCTTAGTGGGGCTTTTTCTCATTCTCCTTTTTCTTTCTTTCTTTTAGAATTCTGTATTGTTGCTACCCTTGTTTCTGTTTATTTTTTCTTCTCTTTAAATAAAATTTTAAAAATGTATGATTGCTATTGTAAAAAAAAGGAAATAGGAAGCGCTATAAAAGATATAGCTGCATGTATGTTTAGGTGTGTGGGATTGATGACCATATTTCTAGGTTCTTGTTGGATTGCTGAACAGATCTGTTTGCACTCTCACTGCTTGAGTGTCTACTTTGTGTGCTCTAATTTTGTAACTTGAATAACTATTTCTAAAAGAACAATATGTAATGTATCAACTAGTGATTTCTTACTGTTTATCTTCTTTTCTTGAAATTCTGTAATATTTCTACCTTTTTCTGTTTTTTCTCTTTAAATAAAAAATGTATAATTGCTATTGTAAAAAAGAGAAAATAGGAAGTTCTATAAAAGATATGACTGCATGTATATTTATGTGTGCAGGATTGTTACCCATATTTCTTAGTTCTTGTTTGATTGTTGAACAGATCTGTTTGCAGTCTCACTGCTTGAGTGTCCATTTTGTGTGCTTTAATTTTGTAACTTGAACAACTATTTCTAAAAGAGCAATATGTAATTTATCAACTAGTGATTTCTTACTGTTGATTTTTTTTGAAATTCTGTAATATTTCTCTCCTTTTTCTGTTTTATCCCTTTAAATAAAAAATTAAAAACGAAACAAAAAAACTAGGTCTCACATCGCGACCTTGGTATTAAAGACGCTAGCTGGAGGTGTAGCCCACGTCGAGGCCCTGGGTTCAGCCCTCAGCCCCCTGCTCCCCCCTTAGCTGATTAAGTTGTATGTCACACTGCTAAATAGATAACACAATCGCTCCAATGTCACGGGCTGTGATACACAGTCAAGCTGAACTCCATTATCTCTGGAAATACAATTTTTTTGATAGTAACTCACGTTAATCGCATCATAACAATAACACACATTTCTTGTAGCAACTTTGGAAAATATGGGAAAATGTGAAAGAAAAGATAAACTTACCAAAGTAGAGACAACCTTTATTAACATTTGAATGTATCATCTTCTTGTCCTATTAATGCACAACCCTTTATAAACTTATTAGGAGTATGTTGCATAGATTTTAGTTCCCTTTGAAAATTACTTATTGATTTAAATAATGTCCCATGCCTTTACACCATTATCATTAAAAGATTAATTTTCAGTGACTATATATAAAGATGTCAAATGGATTATACATGATTAACATGGACTTTCTGGTTTGGGGGCAGTATGAGATTGAACCCAGGGCCTTTGCACTGCCAGTTATTTAAAACCTTTTTAAATTTAACATAGGGTCTCACTAAGTCACTCACCCTGCACCCAAACTGGCAATGCTCCTGTCTCAGCATCCTTCAGGGCTGGGATTACTGGCATGCACCATGATACCCTGCTAAGTGTATTTTTGTTCTTGATCTTTTAGGTTATTTTTGTTGCTTTGCTATTATAAAAATACTGGTGGGAGCACCTGCACCATGGCTTATTTATGCCACTCTACATAATGATTGGACAGATCAGACTTGCTAACTTAAAAGGCGAGGGCCAATTTCACACGATCCTGGAGGAAATTTGCCAACAGCAGGAAGCAGCGAGCTGTGTACTGTACCCCCACCCACCAGTGTCAGGTGACACAGAGGAAGCTCGCAAGGGACTCTAGCAGTGTCCCTGGAACAGCTTTTATTTTACTTCAGCATTAATACCCATTTCTCTGATCCTTGGGAAGGTTAATATTTTACTCTTATATTTAGCTGCCATTTGCAACGGTTCTTTTAAAAACCGTCTTGTGTATCAGTTGCCCTCTGTTTTTTGGAGAGGGAGGCGTGGACAGATATTCCTTGTTTTCCTTCACATTTCGAGGTTTTAAATGATAAAGATGGAAAACACTGCTACATTTGCTGGAGATTTGGGGGGCCATATTTTCTTTGATTATTGTGTAACATGGTTTGTTTATGATATCTCAGGAAATGTATTTTTAGGACCCCAATCCAGTTCCCTAAAGCCGTGGAAATGGATCACTTCCCACCAGAACTAAGAGCTTGGCGTGTCAGCGTGGCACCCTTAAAACAATACAGGTTCATTCGCAGCGGAACTGTCTCTCAGCGAGGCCGGGTCTCAGCCCTAAAATAGCAGGACCTACGTACAGCACTCTCTAGAAACTTCCCTAGCTTTTTTTTAAGCTCAAAGTCTCCCAAGGACAGGGTCAATCCCACTTTGCAGGGAGGTTTTTGGTTCCTCTTCCTGGCGTCCCCAGGAAGTCAGAGAATTGCTTTCCTTTTCCCCTCCCCTTCCCCTCCCCTTCCCCTCCCTTCCCATCCCTCCCCTCCCCTCCCTTCCCCTCCCCTCCCCTTCCCTTCTCTTCTCTTCTCTCTTCTCTCTTCTTCTCCTCCACCCTCTCTCTCTACTGTGGAGGGAACCCAGGGACTTTCCTCCCTGAACTACATTCCCAGACTATTTTATTTTTTTATGTTGAGACAGGGTCCTGCTAGTTTGCTGAGTCATCCGGGTTGAGCTCAGCTTGTGACCCTCCTGCTTCAGCTTGCCGGAGTGGTGAGATCTTAGGAATGGGATGTCATGACTGGCCGACTGCCCAAAACTTCGTCTCAGATTTCCTTAGAGTTCTGAATAGGACTATCTGTGTCCTTAGTCTCAAACGTACATGGCTACAGATTTTTTTCTATGCAATACTGCAGCCGTTGGTACTTGGCCGTAGCCTCTCCTTTTGATTTTTCTCCACTTTTCCTGCTCTCTGCTGCCCGTCTCAGCCTCCTCAGCTCTGCTCTTTTCTGGATGGGTCCACTGCACCAGGGTGGTCTCTGGGTTTTTGACGATTAGCACCATGGAAAGCGCTCCATTCCTTTGAAGATTTGGAGTCTCTGCATGTAGCACTGTCCTCCCAAATCTCTCCTCTCTCTCTCCCTCCCCCTGCCCTCTCTCTCTCTCACTTTCCAGTACTGAGGATTGAACCCAGGGCCTTCACACCAAACTACATTCCCAGCCCTTTTTATTTTTTATTTTGAGGCAGGATTTCACTAAGTCGCTAAATTGCCCAGATTGAGCTCCGAATTGCAATCCTCCTGTCTCAGCCTCCCAGAGTGCTGGGGTTGCAGATATGGACCACCAGGCATCCACAGCTGACAGGCGGCGATTTCTGCTTTGCTTTTTTGTCTTTCATTCTGAGAAGATACAGTGTGTTTCTAAGAGCTTCTGTATTTTTTTTTGAAGCATTAAATGTTATCTCAGTCATTTATATTAGGAGAGGACAGAGCTTCACTTAGGAAGTGACCCCAAAGTTCCTGGTTGAGTCGGTGACAGAGGGAGGTGAATGTGCAGGGGTAGCACAGGAACAGAGGTGCTGCTGCTACAGCAATTGTGGGGGGCTGTCTATCTCCACAGAATGTCTGCAGGGTCTACATGGAAGAGAGGGCGATTATCCCCCCTGGCCGCAGTGGGGAGGGAGGTGGGATTCGCTGCCTTGAGCGTCCTGTGAGTGACATCAGGTTCCCAGGTGAGAGGCAGGATGCTCAGGGAGCAAAGCGTTTGACCAGGAAGCAGGCAAGGTCTCTGCAGAGCCTCCAGGGAAGCTCAGCTCCAGGAAGAGATGTGGCCCCCTGGCCACCACCTCTGTGCCACCTAAGGGCACATCTGCCTCCTTCACCCACAGAGCAGAACCTTTATCAACACTGAGCCCCCTGGGGAACAGGTGCGCAGATCCAGGGCGCTGGTGTCTGGTCTCACCCACTTCTGCCATTTTATTTTCATTTGTAGTTTGACTTTGGAAGATGCAAAGGGAGTTGGAGCGAAACCCTTCTCATCTGTCTTCTACCCATTTGGAGACCTCTGTTACTGTCTACTGCTCAGGTGTCTTTTCAGAGGTACTTTACAGAATATGACAAACAGCACAGCTGTGCACGGGTGACGTGACGACATATGAATGTCGCAGTTATATAACACGATTGTGTCACGTGCAGATGGTCCTGGCTTTTGTCCTCTGTGTAAATGGTGGACATCACACGCTCTGTTCGACTCCCTTTTTCCTTAGCAGTGTGCCTCTGAGCGCCTGGTACGCACACGTATGAGTACGTGGTGATCAGTCGCTCGGGTTTTGTTCCGTGTGTGCAATCTCCAGACGCCTGGTTCAATCTTGAGGTGCTTTAAAGATATTTCTGACATTCTGTCATCACCCCCCAGGGTGCTGTCAGTGAACCTAAACACAGCTGGGCCTTCGGTACATTGCTTTAGTTTTAGTTCAGCTGTAAAATGTGGTTCTAGAGGAATAATTACTGAATAGTGACCAAGGGTCTCTCGCATGGGCTTTTCCTCTAGGACCTGTTTCCCTTCTGTTTAAAATTTTTATTTTTTTAAAATTTGATCATCTAACTACTTCACTTATCCTCTTCAGCTTGGCCGTGCAAGTTTGGAGCGTTTGTTTTGACGGTCACACTTTTTAGCCTTACACATCTTTGATGCGTCCTGGGTGAAATATGTCGTCTCTCATGTTTTGGGTTAGATGATGCTTTGCCATGTGCATCAAAATTGAAATTCATTTACATTTAGCTTAGCAATGTCATCCTTAAGGCCTTTACCTCACAGTGATTTTTGAATGGGTTTTTTAAGAGCAGTGTAGAGTAATATCCAGAGCACCATTCAAATGAGCAGAACCAGGAAAAATTAATGAGTCAGTCAATACTGGCGTGGTTAAATCTGTTCAGGCACATCTGGCAGCTCTGGGCCTGTTTTATAAATGTGAACTCGTAGCATAATAAACCTGAAAGGGAGAATTTCCAGAATAAGACAAAGGCAAGGTGTAAAGGATCGTGCATGGGAGGAGTCAGCTATGCCAGCTGAACGGAAGGTGATGTATTTACAGGGAACCTTTACCAGTGGCAACTCGCTAGCAGGACCCACAGGCGGGTTAGACAGAGGAGAGCGGCAGGTCAGAGGCACCATGCCAGGCACGGAGTCAGGAAGACCAGGCCCTGGTCAGATAAGCAGGACCTGAGTTCACAGGTAACGAGAACCAGCCGGACAGGGAGGTGCAGCCATGTGACAAGTGGGGGGACCGCAAGGTGATGGGGCTGCTGTGAGAACTCCTGCTCCTACTGCTATGGAAGACATTGTCCCTCTCACATTGTTCTTTTAACAAGCCACTTAGATAGGACAGAGGCCAGAAGGCACCTGCTGCGTGTCTTGGCTCCTCATCAGCCCATTTCTGGTTTAAATAAGATCGTCTTAGTCCTTAAGTGGACCTTAGTTTGGCCCAGAGTGGTCTGAGTCCTGATCATTTTCTGTATAAAAATTTTACACAAAAAGTCCCAGGAGCAACTCACTTTTGGGCCCCCTCTTGACTATTAAGAGCTATTTCTCTCAGCTTGATAAATATTTCTCTGCCTCCCTTCACTGTCCTTGGCTTCATTCTTCGGTTTTGTGAGGCACGGACCCGGATTACACTGTGACCATAGCTTCTGAAGAGGGAGGAGGAACGGGCACGAAAAGACTTCTTTTTCCTGTGATAACTTCTGCACTGCAAATGTGTACGGGTGCGTGTGCATGCGGGTGTACATGAACCACGTCTCCCCAAAGTAACCAGAAATTACCCAGCCTGGAAAACTAGAGCTCAGAAATGCCAGCCTGAATCCCTTCACGACATCCGCCTTACAGAGCAGTCACTGACAAGAGAGCAGTGACACCTAATCTGCTGTGTGACACTGTCCATCACCATGGTAATGACCAGTGCTTGTTTTCTGGTTACATCTTATTTTCAGGGAAACGTGGAATGTGTGTGTGTGTGTGTGTGTGTGTGTGTGTGTGTGAGAGATTTTCTAAATAATCACAGATGTACAAGACAGCACACCTTCCAGTTGAGCTGATGAAAGTTTTATCTTTGCCTTTACCTTTTCACTTTAAGACATGTGTTCAACATGGAGACAGAAGAATCATAAATGTGAGAGAAGAAAAGAGCAAAGAAATTGTAAACATGTAGGATGGCATTTAACCAAATGGTGGCTTTCCATGGCTTTCTCCGGGCAGAACCATGCTGGGAGTTTTGTAAAACATAGATCCAGGAGTCAGATTCTGGGCAATGTGACCCAACAGGGCCAGCGAGGAACTCAGAGAACATTAATAAAATAAATGACTGCAACCATAAATCGTGGGCGCCTGGTTTCATGGGAACCTCCAGACAGGATATGCTGAGTGCTGTGACCACGCTGTTCCGGTCTTGAAGCTGGGATGTAAAGTCCCAACATTTTCTCATATAAACATTCAGTTCACTCTTATCATCTTGATATTTTTGAAGTTCATCTACTTAGCAAAAAAAAAAAACATGTAAACTTGGTAGCCAGACTCAATTAGGTTTGAGTTTTGACCCTAAAGTTTCTCTCTGAAGAATAGTAGAGAATTATCTAACTTCTGGGAGCAGTTACATTTCCCTAAAAAGCCAGTATGAGAGTCAAAGATTATACATGTGACACATTTAAGGAAGTGCATAGAATACAGAGGTACCCAATGAGAGCTAGTGCGGTTTTTAAAGAAGGTTCATCCTTTCACTGTTACAAGTTCACACATAACAAGTGCCGGCAATAAAACGAGCTTGTGTTTCAAATCCACTGACGGGAAGAGCTCTGGAGATGTAGTTATCGGGGGGAGGGCCGGACCCCTCACAGAGTTCTGCTCTTCTAGGCTGGCGTTCAGCAAGCTACGTATCAGGGCTTCTAGAGAATTTTTAATTACATTCCTTGCAAAAGCGCGGTGTGATTTCACCCTAGATTATAGCAGCAACTCCAGTCCCAGGGTGTGGGAAATCGGTAATCAATCACAGCATCTAGAACTTAGGGAGGAAAAGGCCATATTTCACATCAGGTTGCTTATCTTGTGTCCAGATCTTGGGTTCCACAGGGCACCCCGGCACATTGTAGAGACCTGCTTTTAAAACCCCAAGCCATATGTCATGATACTGAATATAGCATATCAGAGTAGGAAGAGACTTCAAGGACAGCCCTGCTATTAGTTCGCTCATCAACTTATGCATGCGCTAAATATAACTTCAGTGCACAGTGATTTAGCATTGCTGTGATACAGGTGCTCTGTTAATCACTTCCTGTCTGTAACCTGCAGTCCCCCTGCCACTCATCAGGAGAGGTATCGTTGCCACAGGCTATAGCTGAGTGACTGCCATTCGCTGAGCTTAGGGAGCAGCAAGGGGTGGCATCATCCATGGGGGGGGGAAGTGATGATGGAAGCCAGGTGTATCTGGGTGCTAAACCCACAAACTCTCACACAAGCCCGGTAAGTGCTCCGCGCACCGGACAGCAGAGCAGTGTGTCTACCAAGCAGCGAGACACAAAAGATCTTGAGATCAGGGGGTGCCCCGCTCAACAGCTGCCACCCGGAGACTGTGGCATGGGCTGACCCAACACTGCGGTGCTTCTAATGCCCTGAGACCCACCCCACCCCATGGATGGGAGAAGTAACTGGAAACTTGGGCCGGTTGGATTGGTTCTCTTCCTGGTTCTTCTTGCTCTGCTGACCGTCCTCTGAACATTATCTCATAGCCTCTTACCCCTGCTCCTGTTTCACAGTCTCAGCTGAGACACAGACCTTCGTTTCCCTTCTGGATTTTCTCCTTTAAAAAAAAAAATAGGTGCCCCGATACTACACGAGTGGGTGATAAAGTTCGTAGCCCACTTTCTGGTCCCTTCCCCTCCTTGGTCATTGAGCTCTGTTTCCTCTACTCAGCTCCTGGCCCTATACTTTCTTCTTAAATCATTTGGTCTGAAGCTACAGTTTCTCTCCCCAGACCCTGTCAGCTTGCTTTCAGCACCACTGACTTGCCAGTGGATGATGACTCAGAGAGCCACGGCCCTCAGCATGAGCCCCCGTGCTGTCGCACAGGGTTAAAAGCAGGGTGAGTGGGCAGCAGCCACCCAATCTCAGACAGTCCTGGGCTTGAAGCAAGATGTCCAAGCCTTACTTGAGTAAACAGCAGGGCTTCTGCGGCAAGCCGGGGAGAGGCCCTCTTCCTGCGGCCGTGGAGAGCAGAGTTGAAATGATATGGGGACTGCGAGATGTTCTCCCTTCTCCTCATGTGCACCACTCCTGCAGTGCCTTGCAAGTCCTGTTAAGCAGCAAGCAATCTACTGCACAGACCATGAACAAAGTGAGAAAGCAAAATACAAGGCTCAGTTCAGGTCACCTTCAAGGTGGGAGGTGGGAATTTACAGTGAGTTTTTCTAAGCAAGGGGCTGTCAGCTGTCTCAGAGGGGCCCTCACTAGCTTTAGAAGCCAGAGTTCTAATTGCATGTCCTTGTTTTCTTGGTCTCCCCTTCCCGGCCCCTGCAGGGTCCACTTTCCACCCTGACCACCCTCACTTCCATCCTCTCTCTAGCTGTGTCCCCACCCCGAGTCCTGGGGAAGAGGGGAACAGTCTGTCTCACCTAGGTCTCTGCAAGCCAAACAGCAGGCTCCTGTCTCCATGTTTAACGAGAAAAGCTCCAAGTCAGGACGGCTGGTGCCAAGGTTTTATGGGGAATTGCAGCCAAATGGCTTCGCCAGGAATTCAACCAGCACTGGCCTCTGGCTCCCTGGGGAGCTGCAAAAGGCAAAGAGCTCGGGTAAAACAGAAGAGCAATTTCCCAAGCAGGAGACTGGGAGTCTTTAACAAGCCCAAGTGAGCCTGCCTGTGCCTCCCTGGGTCCTCCTGTTGGCTAATTAGATTGCCTGCTGCGAGGAGGTCTTTGCTGACCCAGAGAGAGGACAGGGTGGGACTCCCGGCCAGCAACACTGGTAGACTCCACAGTAATGAGGAAGCCAGGCCAGGGGACGGCAAGCGTTTTGCATGATCTCCTTTCCTTCCCAGCCTCCCTGCCTCTTTCCTTCTGCCAAGTCATGCCTCAAATCTCACTCATGGCAGAGTTTTGAATTTTTCAGAGGGAGATGGAGCAGTCAAGTGAAGCGTACAAATTTCCCTGAAAGAGGATAGGGTACTTTCGGTTCTTGTTGCTGGCTTCTTTTTCTGCGTCTTCTCCTCCTCCTCCTCCACCTCTTACTCTTCCTCCTCTATCGCTCTTCTCCTTCACTTTCTCTTCTGGCTCCTCTCTCCTCTTCCTTCTGTTTCCCTTTCTCCTCTCTGCCTCTTACTCCTTTCCTTCATCCCTTCTCCTTCTCCTTCTCCTCTTTCTCCTTCATCTCCATCTTAGTTTTGTTAGATTCTGGACTAGGTGGAGCTATAAACCCTGTTGTACATCTAAGAGAGAGAATCTAGTTACATAGAGAATTAACCAGTAACTGGGAAAGTGACCACACCAACTTTACAGATAGAATATAGCACAGATGCAGAGGGCAAGGAGAGATGAAGCCAGCGAGAAGGCACATCGAACTGAGTCTTACAAGACAAGCAACGTAAGTAAAAATGAGTGATTTAGGAGGATAAAAAGTTGGAATAAAATGGACAGAAGAGCATGCTTTAAAAAGTATGAGGAGTTCTTGTGGGTTAAGTGAGGGACGTGTGAACTCTGACTGGAATCGTCCCAACACTGGCAAGAACCTGTCCCGGGTCCTCACTGATCTTGAGGTAGAGAGGGAGAAGGACCCACCTACTACCAGTTCCAGGAGCCAAAAGCTAGAGCTACTTAAATTTTCAGAGCGGGACTGCAGTGGAGTCCTTTGGTCACCCCCATCATACACCGAGTTTCCACTCCCTGTGACAGGTGCAAAGCTTCCATGTCTGGAGCTAGGCCTGCAAGAAGGTAATTAGAGCAGCTTTCTGCTCTTCTAAGGGAGATAGATATGTTCCAGGGCTGTCAGTGGATGCCTGAAACCTAGCTTTGAACTCTATCTATCTATCTGTCATCTATTTTTTACCTACAGCTATCTACCTACTACCTATTTGCTATCTATCTGCCATTTATGCATCTGTATCGATCCACTGTGATTTTCCATGTATATGTATATATATATATCTGTGATAAAGTTCAATGCATAAGTAAAGCACCACAAGAGATCAACAACTAGTAACAAAATAGACCAATTATAACAAATACCCTGAAATAAAAATTATTTCTATCTCATGACTTATTTATTTCCAGAATTTTCCATTTCGTGTATTCAGAATGTAGTGGCCCATAGTTAACTGAAACCACACAAAATGAGAATATGGTTAATGGGGACTAGTGTGAAGTCCAGTGGGGTGATGGGGGCGCGACCTTCATCTGGGGAAATCAGTGACTTTATTAGAAGAGGCCCAGACCGTGTAGCTCACAGCGATGTGACCGATCACTGTCATCCCAAGTCCAGCCGGACTTGTGTAAGAAGCACCTGGCAGAGCAGTAAATTCTCTGCCATGCTCTGGCTGCACACATCGTGGGGAGCCTTCCGAGGATGCGGCAACTGGAAATGCCATTGCACCAGGGCCGAGTCAACTGGAGCCCTGGCCTTGGGCTTCCAGGCCCAGAACTGTAGACACTGAGTTTGTGCTCCCCAGTCTAGGATTTCCTGCTACAGTAACATGAGCAGACTAATGCACAGTGCCAGGAGCACCAAGAGGGGTCTTTGCCCTTGGTTCCTTCACAGGATCATACTCCAAGGAGAAACTCCTGCCTGTGAAGGCTCTGAATATTGACTTTTTGATCCCCAAGTTTTCCCGTCTTTCCTTTAAGATGACTACCTTGCCATCCCTACCATGGGTTTCCCATTCTGACAGGATTTTTCCCCTGAAGGTCAAGCTTGATTAGGTAACATAACCTGTATGATAGATTAGCAGAGAAAGCAAAACCACACGTCCATGGGGTGGGAGAAGCTTGGTGAGATTTCAGAGCTGTCGCATGGCCCTAACATCCCTCTTCTGCTTGAGAAGAGGATGCTCCCAAGAGGAACTCTTCTTTATCCCATCTCCTGGAACAAAAGTGTCACATGGAATCAGGTAAAGCCATGCCCAACAGACATTTTAAACAGTGACATAAAATGTGAGAGAAACATCAGCCATTGTTGGTGGAGCTGTTTGTTACTACAGACTAACAAGGAGAATGCTGACCAATGCACCTATCTCATAGGGCTGGAGACACAATGACGCACATTAGATAACTGCCTTAGATCCTCCTTTGTTCCCAACACTTATTCTATCAGCCTCCCGTTCTACCTTTTGCTCCCGTTTTCCCCCAAGATGGCTTTTCCACAATCTTCAGCACTGAGTACAGGCTTCAGTTATACAAGGCTTCGTTTCCCAGGATCCTGTGGGTTGGTCCCACTGTTGATGTGACCATTAATTGTGATATGTCAACTTGACTTAAGTGAGAACTATCTAGTAGTTCTTCTGGATGTGTCTGTGAGTGATTGACATGTAGGCCAGCAAACTTAAGGGAAAGACCTGCCCCAGATGCGGGTAGCACCAACCAATAGGCTTATAGCTGAGAGAATAAAAAGGGAAAGAAGAAGCAAGAACTCTGGTCTTCACCATTGCCTGTGAGTGTTGGTGGCTGGTTCCTTTAGCAGTTCAATGCAAACTTTTCAGTCTTTCAACATGGACTTGCACTGATGAATTACAGTGAGCTTCCATGCTGTTATGGCTTGTGTCTAAAAGTCCACCAAAGGTTCATGCAGTCATACATGGAGCTTTTTCAGAGGTGGTTGAACCTAGAGTGTGTGACTAATTCATGGTGCAATGCTAGAAATATGGGTACCAGGATGAAGAGAGGTGATTACTGTATCAGTCCACAGATTGATGTGGACTAGGGTTGATACAATATAAAAGGGATAGAAAGAAGTTAAGTCTCTCATTTGTTTTGCTACCTTCTGGCGTCCTGAATTGTTCTCCTCTGCAAAGCCCCCTGCCTTGGAGCCAGCCTGAAACCTTTACAAACTGAGCTAAATAAAAAATCTTTTTCCCTTTAACTTTTGGTCCCAGGTATTTTGTCTCAACAATGAGAGAAAATAAACTAAGACACAAACCTTCAAACTTGTACTGCTACTGAGCCCTCTGGTTCTCCGTGGAGGCTACCATGTTGGATTTTTCCACCTATGATATGGCCAATGGCCATCAGAATCTTCTGCTTCTGAGCCTGTAAGCTTTGTTAATGAATCCCTTATGTAATCATATATGTGTTTACATTCAATCTGTCCCTCCATAGAACCCTAATACAGCTAATGCTCCTAAACTCTTATTCATAGCTCCATCACTATGCTTTTAAAGACAGACAGGCAGACGACAGACGAATCAGCTTCTATTCCTCTCTCCTCAGCTAGATTTCAAAGAGTGGGGATCTTGTCTCATTCATTAGTGTCCAGTATGTCTTGCTAAGGGCTGGTATGGAAGAGTGTCTTTAAAAATGACCTCTTTTCATGTCAGAGAGAGGCTCCTGGAACCTCTGCCCTGTGGGTCCAGTCTGCTTAGACACCTCTTGGCCTAAGGGTCCTTACTACATGGATAGAAGGAGGCAGACTATGCCCCATATTACACTGGGAAGCCCAAAAGACACACCAAGGAAAACTCAAATTATAACTACACATCCGTGACAGTTAAACTGGACTGCCATCTTGACTGACTTGAGAGCTGCCCAGGGGATTAGTAAAGGATACCTCTGGACATGTCTGGGTGGTTATTGAGGTTTTGGGGTCTCTATCTGGCCCCTCCCATCCTCTCTGGTTCTGTTCCTCTGCTCTGCTTCCTGGCCACCATGAACTGAGCAGCTTTGTTCTCCCACACCCTTCCACCAATGATGCTCCTACCATAGAGCAGCTGACCATGGACTGACTCCCCTGAAATTGTGAGTCCATTAAGCCTCTCCTCCTTTAAGTTGTGAGTGTTGAATGTTGTGTAGGAGAACTGACTACTAGCAGAGGAACAAAGGAATCTGAAAAATGCACTAATGCTGTGGCATCTCCAGCTCAGCAGAGCTGGCCTAGCTGGCAGAACACCCAGGATAGCATGTTCTTACAGCCCACTGACCTGTCTGTTCTTGTCACACACCTGTATACATGTCACAAATGATGAGAGATACTGGGGAGATGAAATGCCCAAAGCTTGCTGCAGTCAAATAAGTGGAGCTCAAGAAAGTGCCATGTCAGGATCTGATTATTGTTTTGTGTTTTGAATTATTCAGTGTAATAATGGGACTAGCCAAGTGATGCTGTTTGAAAAGGAATGGTAATAAGATCAAAACTCATATTTCAAACAGACTTGTGTGTTTTCCCTGAGCTTTTTATTGTGCTAGACAGTGAGGAAGTAGATCGAAAGACAGTGGAACCAGGAGAGGTGGCACAGGTCTCTAATCCTGCACACTGGGAGGCTGAGGTAGAAGGGTCACAAGTTCTAGCCCATGCTGAACCATTTAGTGAGATCTTGTGTCAAAATAAAGAATAAAAAGGCACTGGGGATATGGAGACCCTGGATTTGGTTCTTAGTATCACATGCACGCACGCACGTGCACGCATTGGGCTGATTAGTGACATAACATGCATGGAATGTGTATTTAATAAAGGAAAACGTTTCTAAACAAATGATTTTCTCTAAGGGCTGTAGAGACTTCATGCTAGAGATTTAATGTAAGCCTTGATTCAATGTAATTGATTCATTACGCCAATAATATTCACTGACATCTTCTGATTTCACAGTCTTTGTTCATTTCAAATTTCCCCTGGACTTCGATATTAGTGAACAATAAGGGGAGTGTTCGGCAGCCTCATGGAAGGATCCCTTTCCATTTGGCTTCTGGCCTAGAGATTCAATTTAAAAGGCATTATAGCTTAATGGGGGAGAGAAATGGGCTTGCTGCCTGAAATATCGGTGTCTATTCTCTCCTGATTGCTTGCTTGGGTGAATACCTGGCACCCAGATTCCCGTCTGTGAGATGGGAAGAAAAGAACTATAGTTTAAGATGATAAAACAAGGTACCAGCCACATATTAGTCATTTAAGACATGGCATGAGAGACTTTGACTGTCAGAATCAAATGACTGTGATTCCAGGAAATAGAGCTTACAAACTGCTAAAAAATTATGAAAACTTCCTGTTCTCTAAGAACACTCAAAGTAGTTTGTCTAAAATTTGAAAGCCCATCAAGAACACTTTTTAATGTCAAAATGGATCATCTGAGAATGTGGTTGTGATTTTACCTCTGTAACATCCTCACTACTTATAGAAAACAGAATGGAATCCAAGGGCATTTGTAGGTAAGTCTTCTATGCTTTGTGCTTCAAGTATCATATTTTCTAGAACAAACCAAAATAATTGTGCAGAAATATCTCTACTTTGGTATTAGATTTAAATTTCAGAACCCAGTATGACATTGTCACTCTTCTGCTGAAAATGCTTCTGAAGTTTTCAAAGTCCAAAAGGGTTAATTCAAAATTAATGTTAATGGTTTGGTTCTGTGGTCACCATTTATTTGCACACCGAACTTTGATTAGGAGAAACTGTCCCCTCCTCTCCATTCTTCTTGTGTTCCTTCATACTTCCTTGCTTGACATGTAATCAAGAAATATGGTGCATATGAAATTATTTTAAAATTTACTAGAGTAAGAGATGCACTGCCATGAATTCCCTATGAATGCTCTTCTTGTTTTGCACGCACTCATCCCATCGTCCTTGCTACTTCCTGCAGCAGGTCTGGAGTCCTCTTTCCTCAGGGTTTTTAGCTGTGCTGTCCTGGCTACCTTGATGTCCTGAATGGAATCAATGCATTTCCTTTTCATAGTCACTGTGACTTAGGGAAGAGCCAAGAGTCTCATGGTACCAGGTTTAGTAAATGAAGTGGTTAAGGGCTGAATGTCATTTTTTTGTTTGACAGAAAATGAAGTTAAGGTTTGATCATTGAGAGGTGATCATAAAACACAGTAATGTTTATATTCTAAAAAATACTACAGTAGAAGGCACATTACCATCTAATCACCCTGGAGATACTCAAAATACTCTGCCTCCCTTTGAACCCACATATCTTATCATTCTCAGAAGTGAGTCTTTTACTGTAAAAGTTGTGTTTTCCTGAATTTAGACATTCACCATACCTTTCAATTACTGTTTGTGTGCAGCAATTAGTCTTTCCTGCATGACCATCCTCAAGTAGGGTCCACAGATTCCCGGAAAATCTATAGATAGGAAGCCTATGATGTTGGTTGGGAAAGTTTTTTTTCACATTTTCTTTTGCCACCTTGCAGTAGCAGATATGTATCACTTCCTTCTATTATGAATTTAGTAAATATACCACAGCTATAGTCCTCACAGTAATTTGCAATTTTAGGCTGACAGATTTTCTCATATTACGTTAGAATTGTAAGTACCTGGAAATACTGTTTAAGCCACTATGACTCTGAAAGTATGATATTGGTAGAGTATCATGTTTAATAAGACCCACAGGCCTGGGAATGCAGCAGAGAGAAAGAGTATTAGTCCACAACACTTAGCACCACAAAAGAAAACAAATAAAACTATGGAAACTTTAACAAAGTTTAAAAAGACTTTAAAGTCTTTTTTAAAATAACATTTGTGATAGTTCACTGTTTGGTCAATCTGAATAAAAAACCCCCAACTGATTGGATTAGCATAGTTTTGGATATGGATAATGGATTTATTGAAGACCAAAGACCCACTCTGGGAACAGGTGGCACCAACCAATCAGCTTGTAGCCTGAGTGGAATAAAAAGGGAAAGAAGAAGGAAGGCTCACTGCTGTTTCTTGGGAGGAGCCTCAGTCTTTGCCTTGGCCTAGGATGTCATCCTGTGGTGCCCAGCACAGGTTTCATATAGATTTGCAGTGCATTCTACAGCGAGTTCCCGGCCTTTGACCTCTTACTGGATCCTTTGGTCTTCAGCACACAGATGGCTCCTATGTACTCTTCCACTGCTAACTCTAGGTGGCCATTGTGAGCCTACCTTGTAAATACTCACATTTATATATTTCATATTATATCTGTGTCTTTAGTGAGCACTGACTGATACAGCATTGTAGGTCACTAAATTTGTTTTACTGCATTTCAATATCATCTCATATTTTAATGCTTAGATAGCATTCCTCTGGGAAGGAGATGAGAGGTTTTGCTAGGTTATTCAAATGGTTGAGAGTTGAGGGACTCTGATTGTCTTCCAGTTAGACTGGAGCTCACTGGATCACCCATGTCATTCACCCCAATGGTCTTGGTGACCAGCATGGTTCTCAGCATAGTGGCCATGTGCAGCTTTGCATTTGCTGACCTTGTAAGATGCATGAGTAAGTGATGTTCATTCATTTGAGAAAAGGATCTAGATAAACCTCTGAGATGGAGTGCAGATCAGGTAATTTTGTTTATGATTGCAACTCTGTGCAAGTGACATTTACCTGGTTATTTATTTTTTTTAAATTTTATTTTACAGAGAATAAACAAAAGAGCACATAACAACAGAGATCAGAACAGCACAATACAAGCAACACAGCACTTCACAATAAGACAATTGGATAGCTACCATAATATCTTTTTCTTTGAAATAGTTGAGCATAGCTTCACAAACAATAATATCAAACATAACAAAATAGAATAGAAGCATTCAAGAGAATGAAGCTATCACAAGGCATTCTGAACCAAATAACAGGAAATGAGCAATGGCTACTATAATATCTCATTTTCCATAAATGATTATACATATTAAAATCCAGTAAGACTACACGATTATTTCAAAACCTCTTGGTTTTCCTGCTTTGTCACACTGCTAATGAAGGACCTGGCCAGCTCTTCTCTTTGAGAAACCAGCTGAATGTCTTGTGTAAAAAAAATCTTTCCATCATTTGGGTTAGCTTAACATAAGGATTTAGCTGGCATGCTCTGAATGTGGGTTCTGTGTTTGCACGGGTGAGACCCAGAACTCCACCTATTATTAGAGATATACATGTACTTTCTAAATAGTTTGTGTACGAAAATGTATGTACATTTTGAGAATGAGAACCATTTATTTTTAGGAAATAGAATCACAACATATTTCAGACATGGCAAATTACGTTGACTTGTAACACATGTGATCAACCAATAGTTTGCCTCTTTAGATGATTTTTTATATTAAATCATGTGTGGTGGGAAAACATTTTGTTATATTAGTAATGTGATCTTTCTGTCACGAATATGTCCTGTTGCCCTACGGATTTTCTGCATTCCAGCAGGATGCAGAGAAAGTGACAGATCTAGGTGACCTAGCAAAAATAGAAAAGGTTCAGAATACTGTTTAATTTTATCTTGCCCAGAAGGGACAGGAACTGAGGAGAAATTATAGTAGAGAGCGCAGCAGCTGTCCAGGGAGAAGAGGTGGATGAAAGCCTGCTGAGGTAGATACCCACCCTCGGAAGGGAGGTATGAGATGGAAAACCTTAGGCCAGTTTATGAAATCAACTTGCTGAGAGTGACGTGGAAACCACAATCTGCTTCCCGTGGCTTGAGGGTCGACCAGATGGGACCCACAGCTGGCGGAGTGCTTGGATTTCATCAGATGGGAACAAGCACAGTGCTGGCTGTGTCAGTGTGGACATGAGGCCAGAGCCCTCGGTAGTGTCTGTAGTCATGTTGTTTGTGTCTCCCCAGAGTTTGTACATTGAAGCTAATCCTCAGTGTGGTAAGGGGAGGCCTCTGGGAGGAGATCTGGTGAGGCGTAGGATCACTGTTTTATAAAAGTGACCTGGGGAGTTTGTCCTGTCCCTTCCCCAAGGTGAGGACACAGAGCAGGTGCCACCAAAGAGGAATGACATCTCACCAGACATCAAATCTGCTGGCACTGTAATTGTGGACTTAGCCTCCAGATTGGTGAGCAGTACATTTCTGTTGTCTGTAAATTACGCAGTCTAGAATATTTGGTTACAGGAGCCTGATAATCCAAGAGATGGGGCATAGCATGTCTGTCCATTCTGTCAATGGTGTAGGACAGTGCATGTCCCCTAGAGTTTAAAAGTCATGTCAAGAAGAGAGTAGGGAACCACTGAAGAGGCCTCAGTTAAATTTCCAAAGGCTGGTGGCATGGGATTTGTAAACATGCACTGTAAACTCAGAGAAAGATTATTGCTTAATTCCTAAACTCTTGGGTTAGCTACTTGTTAATATACATATACTGTACATGTACGCATACATACAGGTATACACAGACATAGGAGATGGTTCTTATTCTAAGTGCCTCATGATGGTTTGAATGTGTCTCCTGAAAAGCCTGTTAGGGCCCTTGGTCCCTAACAGAACAGTGTGAGGAGCTGTGACTTTGAGAAGTGATCAGATGCCTTCATGATGGAGGTTGTGTGTCTTTCTTTCTTCTTTCTCTCTCTCTCTCTCTCTCTCTCCCTTCCTTCCTTCCTTCCTTCCTTCCTTCCTTCCTTCCTTCCTTCCTTCCTTCCTTCCTTCCTTTCCTCTTCTCTCTCTTTCTCCATCTCTATCTCTGTTTCTCTCTCTGACTCACCAGGTGATGTCTTTTACTGAACTGGTATGTGGTCAGCCTTCCACAGAGAAGATACCATACTCTCACACTTGCCAGGCTCCTGAACCATGAGCTAATGAATTTGTGCTTTCTGTAAGTTGCCCAGTTTCATATCTTCTGTACCAGTACCCCCAGGAGATGTGCTCTTTTATGATGTGATACTTCTATATCTGCTTTCCCAAAGCAACTCTTTTTTAGTGTTCTAACATAAATGTGTTTCACTTCAAGTTGTTAGTAAATTCTTTTACCTCATTTTTCCATTTAAATCAAAAAAATTGAACTAAATTATATACAAGATTCCTTTGGATGGTATCATTCTGAAATCTTGATTCTATAAATCAGGGCTTCATAAGCTGTATGTATATATTTATATCTTAAGAAGAAACCAAGCTATTCTGAAGAGTCTTGTAAACTGATTTTTCAGTTCCAGTATTATTCCTAGCTCCAACTACAGCAATACCTACACAGCATATAAATATCAATTACATTAAAATCTTAAAATAAAAGGCAAACGTCATAGGGTGGCTTATGTGGTTTTGCCACTAATACCCGAACATCACCTGCTTTGATCCACTTGATGGCCTTTCTGTTCTGTAAATAACTCTGTTAGCCCTGTGTGGGAGTTTGCACCTGTATTATGTCTTCTATGATAAAAATGTACAGCAAATGTTGAAATTTGAGAATAATCATTACAGTAAAAGGCATCTTGCTATTAATTCCAGTCAATGTCCTACCCAAAACACACACACTTCAAACACACTTATCCCATTATTCTTGTCACTTTCTGCAGCAGCTCTGGAGTCCTCTTTCCTAAGGGTCTTTGCCAGGTATGATCACAAATACAGTGAGTGCTGCTGCTTAGCACCATCAAGTGGAAAAACAGGCTTGTGGAAACCTGATGCTGTGTCCTCACCCACCTTAGTCAATGGACCTGGCACCATGCGATTTCAGGCTCTTTCCCAAAGTCACAATGATGAGGAATGGGAAATGTTTTGAATCCTTTCAGGACACCAAGGCAGCCAGGACAGCTCAGCTAAAGACCCTCAGGAAAGAGGATCCAGAGCTGCTGCAGAAAGCTGCCAGGATGATGGGATGAGTGTGTGCAACACACCGTGGGGAGATTTTCAGGGGGATTCATGGTGATATGTCTTCTATTGTCAGATACTTTAAAGTTAAATATTCTCCATATGTGTTGGTCATACCTCATATATAGAATGCTATGTTCTCAACTTCCATTGATGGTCCCGTCTCATCTTTGATAATCTCCAGTCCTACAGGTCAAGTCTGACTTTCCTATTTCTCCAAAATGCTAGAGCAATGTCGTCTTATGTCACTGGAAGGAAATATTGAGTCACTGCAAAGGAAGTGACATTGTCACCTTCTATTTTGTCCTTCAACAGGGCAGCTGTTTTTCTACTCCTACAATGATATGTGAGTGCTGATATTTTCTTGCTGGGTTTATTTACTTACTTACCACTCATTTTCAGACTTACTTATCACCTGTTTTTACCCACTAGAAATATAGATTCTATAGGATAATGACCAAGACTTTTCGGTTTCTCTCTGTGTTTCTTCATTTTAGAATGTTGCCCAGGTTTTACTAACTACCTGACAATGATTTATAAGATTAATTTGTAGTAAAGACTTCCATTTGCATAATTTCAAGTGTCATCAAATAAATAATGTAGTAGTACATGTTGTGAATTTCAAAGACAGGATGATCATTTCTCCTGCCCTCCATGTGCCCTTCATATGACCTAGTTCTTGCTCTTTCTGAAGCCCCACACATCCTGAATACGACTGCTCGATTCTTTGTTTATTCCGACCATGCTAGATATGCCTGAGGAAGTTTCCACACCCAGAAGATGTCTTGATTTTCCAGACAGATCTCTTCCATTTTGCCCTTCTGTCTTGCACTTGCAAGAAAGTTTGGCTGATTCTTGGAACATTCTCCAATGACCTTCTCTTGCACCTTGGAATAACTTATCTAGAACTCACCTCATTGAATTTGAGTCATTAGTAGACATACACCCAGCTCTCCACTATAATGTACTGTTAACTTCTAGAGGACAACTGTGTGTCTTTGTATTAGTCATTAGACACTTGCAAGAAATACTAGGTAATTTTTAGTAAAAAAAAAAAAAGGATATCAATCTTAGAAGATGTTGGCTCAGTCTTCCTCATTAGGACCCCCACCTCCATGTGTGGAGGGAGAGTTGGAGGTCACTCACATGTCCATACTCACGGTGACAAACACATAGATGGGTGGTCTCCACTAGAAGGGAACGATGCATGGACAAGGGACAGGTACTATCAGTGCAGAGCATGGTGACAGAGTTAGAGAGACAATGGGATACAAAATCAATGCGACTTGCAGATGTTAAGTTGCTCAGACAAAGGACTTATATCCAGAACATATAAAGAATTGAAAGAGATCAAGACCCCCAATTCAAAGACCCTCTCCAAAAATGGGCATCTGAGATGAACACACAGTTCTCAGAGGAAGATATACAAATGGCAAATAAATACATGAAGAAATGTTCACCATCACCGGTCATTCGAGAAATGCAAATTAAAACAGCATTGAGATTTCATCTCACTCCGGAAAGAATAGCTGCCATCAAGAAATCAACTGATAACAAATGTTGGTGAGGCTGCGGGGGAAAAGGAACACTGCTCCACTGTTGGTTGGAATGTAGACTTGTGGAACCACTATGGAAATCCATATGGAGAATTCTCAGAAGACTAGAATTGGAAGTTCCATTCAATCCAGCTATTCCCTTCCTGGATATTTTCCCAGAAGAACTGAAAAGTTCATATCACAGTGATATATATGCACCCATATTCATAGCAGCACAATTTGTAATAGCTAAATCTTGGAAAAAACCAAAATGCCCATCAACTGCAGAGTGGATGAAAAAGATGTGTTATTTTTATACAATGGAATATTACTCAGCTATAAAAAGGATGATCTTGAGGCCTTCATAGGCAAATGGAGACAACTTGAGACTATTCTCATTAGTGAAACAAATAAGAATCATGTTTATAAATATCACATTTTGTCTCATGTAAAAAGTATTAAGAACTATGAGTTTCATTACTATGAGTAATAAAACCCAAAATGTGTAATTGCTATTATAAAAAGGAGAGGAAAAGAAAGTGCTCTAAGGGATATAACTGCATGTATGTTTAAATGTGTAAAACAGATGACCATATTGCCAAATCTTTGTTGGATCTTTGAGCAGAACTGTTTGCAGTCTCACTGTTTGAATGTCTACTGTGTATCCTTTAATTTTGTAACTTGAACAACTACATCCAAGATGACAATATGTAATTTATCAACTAGTAATTTCTTAGTGGTTTTTCTTTTTTTCTTTTAGAATTCTGTATTGTTGCTACCCTTTTTTTGTTTTGCTTTTTTTTCTCTCTTTAAGTAAAATTTAAAAAACGTGTAATTGCTATTGTAAAAAAGAGAGGAAATAGGAAGTGCTATAAAAGATATATAACCGCATGTATATTTAAGTGTGTAGGATTGATAGCTATATTTCTAAGTCCTTGTTGGATTGTTGAACAGATCTGCTTGCAGTCTCACTGCTTGAATGTCCACTTTGTGTGCTTTAATTTTGTAACTTGAACAACTATTTCTAAAAGAACAAAACATAATTTATCAACTAGTGATTTCTTACTGTTTATCTTTCTTTTGAAATTCTGTAATATTTCTACCCTTTTGCTGTTTTTTTTCTCTTTAAATAAATTTTTTTTAAAAAGAGAAAAAAAGATGCATGCTTAGCAAATGAGAGTCCACACAGCCAGGGCTGATGATGATAAACATTAGTGAGGACAAAATCACTGCTTAAAGTAGGAATGGGAGAGACGATGGGACAGGGGGATTCACAAATGGAAGCAGAGACAGGTTCTTCACAAGCATACGGGGGGAGCAGGCCAGGAACCAACAGCACAGTGAGGTCACAGCTCTGCCTTGGTGACACCCGAGCAAAGCAGGGAGAGGCAAGACCGGGAGACATCCACAAAAAGAGGCTCGTACAGTCTCTGCTCCTCCTCTGGGTGGGGGCAGGGGGCCCTGCCTCACTGTGGGCAGGAACACCCTGGTCCTTCCCACCCTTGGGCCCCGTGATGTGTGCTCGGACTGGCTTGGCCCTGTTGGTGCTGTTTTGTCAGAGGACACCCTCAATAATCCCCGTTATATTTCCAACAAGTTTTACAGCGTTAAAGGGTCTGATAAACATTCATGCACTGTATTAATTACTGACAAAAACAGACATACTGAACGTAAGCAAACAGAACTTGTCCCTCTTCATCGAGGTGGTCTCTGGTGAGCAGGAGTGACCTCTTTCTTTTTTGTCCTCTCCCCTCTTTCTCTTTTTCAAATATATATAGGAAGATAATGTGTATTTATGGTGAAAGTTTATTTTCAAAATCCTATGAGTTTTTTTATGGCACTTGGGATTGAACCAAGCTCTCCACACTGAACAATATTCCTAGACCTTTTTATTTACTTTTATTTACTTATTTATTTAAATTTTGAGACAAGTTCTTACTAAGTCTTTAAGTTGCCCAGGCTGGGTTCAAGGTTGTGACCCTCCTGCCTCAGCCTCCAAGAGTTCTGGTGTGTCCCATCATACCCAGTTAAAAACACTATGATTTTTAGTAAGCAAATCATATTTGTGGTTCCTCTTTAAGTTTAATTTCAAGATCTCAAAGTCTGCTACAATTCCTTTTCAAAATTAATAGTGGAATCTACATTTCAGTGTCTCAAACAGACCAAATCTGACATTGTACGGACTAGAATGAGGGCTTAGCATTTGGCCTGCAGAAATTTACCCTGTCACACACAGAAACCCTCAAAGGCCTTTGTTGTCCTTTCTAACTTGAACTTGTACCAAGCAGGACCACTTGAAAATACTTTTATCCCAAGGCCATTTCTGCAGAGGCTAAGGCGGCCTTGCAACTGGAGCTTAATACACCACTCGGGGAAGATAAGTTATCAAGCAATTCAAAGGCAGTTAGATTCCCTGGTAGATGCTTTGTCTATGGTAAGAGTATTTGCCTTCGGTCTTTAATCTGAAAATACTTATCAGTGAAACAGCTGCCCTGGCACCGAAGCAATGGCAGATTAACAACGATTTTACAAAAGGGCTAAGTTTATGTCCTTTAGTGTCTACAACCCTTTTAACTGCTGGAAATAGCACCCACAGCCCAGGGAAAGCTCTTAATCCCGCGTTTCTAAAGCTACCCAGGAGCTGAGTGAAATAGCTCATCAATACCTACCACCCTTACTGAGCTACAGGGCATTATTTTGAAAAAATCAAATAGAATCTGTGTCCCATCAACACATGGTGTCTATTTCAAATGTGTGGCTCCTCTGCCCCTCTATATTTAAAGAAGCATGTCTAGCAATTATAACGACTTGACTCAAGAATCAAATATTTAGGGCAGCAAACCATGTCTATTTCGGGCTTCGCAGCTGACGTACATTCTTGGGATGCACAGGTTAAACACAGTATTTCATCTCAAGTTCCTGAGGAGGGAAAGGCCCACAGCAAAATGAAAAGGCTGTGTTTCCACACAGCCTGCTCACTTCTGCGGCTGGGTGGGGTTTAGGCAGCTGAATCGGGCCGTGAATACAAGTCTGACACCATCCCGATGGGGGACTTAGAAAGGTTAATGGGTTTCACGCTTACCCAGAGGCGTACTGAAGTACACAGCCATGGGGTTATTAATACATTAGTCCAGCCTGTAATTATTACCCTAATGGCTCTTATCAAAACCAGCAAGAGCTAGCAAGAAATGGGTAATTACAGGATAAGCACAGAGAGATGGCTTCGTTTTGCTTTTTACCCAAAAAACTTCATTAGAATAATGATCAAAATATCCGGGATCTTTTCTGAAGCACGTTAACCAGGTGATATGGTTACTAAGTCACTTGTGAGCCCTGTCCACCAACGTTTAGTGCAATTTAAACTCACCATGCTCCCATACCTACCCCCATGGAGAAATTGTCCTCTTTCTCTTCAAATAGACATCTACTCATCCTCATAGACCAATCTTTAACATGTCATTGCTTCAATGACCTTTGTACAACTCTTTCAAAGGAAAATTTATCTTCTTATTCCTTCATCTATATATCCACCACCCATGTATCCACTCATCCATCCAACCATCCATCCATCCATCCATCCATCCATCCATCCATCCATCCATCCATGTATCCATCTGTTGATCCATCTATATATCCATGCAACCATCCATCCACCCATCTATCCACCTAATTTCACTTTTTTTCAGAATGAATTTGAATTAGTTGACAACTCATTTACAGTAAGATACGTTTTTAAACTGACTAATGAGAAAATAAAAGAACAAAGAAAGACAGGCAGGCAAAATGGAATACAGTTAGTATGCACAGATGCAGCTGATTTTGATGGGTTACTAGATATTATCCTAAAATTTGTTTTTTTTCTTCTTTTATGATCAAAATAAATAAAAATATATATTAGTAAAACTAACTGTGTCCTTAAGGTGAACATGATCAGCAGCTAAAGAGAAACAGTTGCCTTTATTTCCTGAAAACAAAACTCCATTCACTCTGGGCCGTCACACATGGGACGCCATGTGATGCTGTGCATGCCCCCCTCTCTGGCTTCCCACCATGACACAGTGGCACAGGCTTGCTGGAGTTCTCCCCAGCACCCCTCTTTACAGCCAGGGCATAACACCCATGTGGAAACAAGTAAATGAAAACTGAGAAGTGGTTCTCATCACACACTAGACTCTCACGGTTTAAGCAATGATCTGGGGTCTCCCAACATCATGCTAACTTGTCCATCTCTGCGTTCCAGTCACCAGGTGCTGAGAAATATAAAAACTTAAACATAAGAAACTCTTTGAGACAAAGCATAGGATTTTCTTTAGTTGTGGAGATTGATGTAATGCTGACAGTTATTATTTCTCAAATGCATTAACTGAGAGGTACCACTATGGGGTTTTTGTGTTTTAATTCTTGTCTGTTTTGGACAGTGGCCCCCCTCAGGGTAACCAGATGTTGCCAAGCTAGACTGAAATCCAGTGTTCCTCTGCTGTGTTTTGCAGTGCTGCTCAGGCAGGAAGTGGCATTGGAGAACTCCACATCAGCTGCTCCAGATCACAGTGCCCGTTCATGACACCGAACCTCATTCTGAATGTTTCTGCACTGGTGTTTGGGGATGAGGTTTACAGTTAAGTCAGCAGGTCTTCATTAGAGCTGTCATGCTCGCTCTATGGTGCGACTGGGCCTCGTTCAATCTGCCCAGGGCCTGAGCAGAGCTACCTCTGGCCCTGCCCTGCCAGCAGGGGGTTGTGCAGCAGGCTGCTTGGGGTCCAGCAGCGACTAGCACTGTCCTAGCCTGGGCCTGTCAGCTTCCCCATGAGAGCCCTGACTCTCTCATCCTGTATAATCACTAGGCCCAGCTCCTTCAAAGAAATTTACTACCAGCTATACCTGTATCCACTTATAGGCTATACTTGAAAATTACAGCGTGTGTTTAATTTTTTGAGAAGTTCTTACAGTGAGAGACACATTGCTATCAATCCCTCTCAAAATCCTCCCCCTCTCTCAGACACACTCATCCCATCCCCTGGCTGCTTTCTGTAGCAGCTCTGGAGTCCTCTTCCCTGAGGGTCTTTAGCTGCACTCTTCTGGCTGCCCTGAAGCCCTGAATGGATTCAAATTTTCCCTTTCATGGTTGTTTTGACTTTGGCCCAGAGCAGGAAATCACATGGTGCCAGATTTGATGACAAAGGTGGGTGAGGACGTGGCATCATGGTTTTCCAAGCTGCCCTTCCATGGGATGGTTCTCAGCAGCAGCAGTCACTGTATTTTTGATCACATAAAGATGCTCTGGAGAGGGAACTTTGAGAACTTCCCCAGAGGATGGAGTGAGAGTGTGCAAAGTGAGGGGGAGGATTCTGAGAGAGATTCGTGGCAAAGGGTCTTTTATTGTGAGGTTTTTCAAATGTAAACATTGATGTATTTCCCCATAACCCCTTGTGTATAGATACATATGCCCAGTCTGTGAATCCTACCAGCTTTCCTTCTCCGAGGAAATCTAAGGGAAATACACGTGCTCCCTGGTCACTACAAGGTGGCTTCATTTCTTAGGCCACTTGGTTGTCCTTTCCTGCCCTGATCCATCCAAGGTAAAACCTCATTGTCATCGCAACTCTTGCTAAGGCTGTCGTCTGGGGCTATCAAAAAGCTTCCCTGGAAAGTCCAGCAGATCCATGATGGCCAATCCCCACTGAGGAGGAAGAACATCTGGGTCCCTGCAGCCCCTGGCGACCACATCCAGACCCTAGCAACCAAGTCCAGACCCTGGCAACCATGTCCAGGATCTGGTAACCAAGTAGTCTCATCCGGCTGCTTCAGTTCTTTTGTTGGGAAAACAAGAAGCAGGGTGACCCACCAGCGCGGTGCAGGCACTGCAGAAGAGGGCAGCATGGCCTTTTAGGACCAGATAAATAGGAGATGGAAGGGAATCAGGGGAGCCCAGAATGTCAAAGCAGATGGGAAATAAACATCTCGGTGCTGCGTGCTTTCTCCCGCACGGTAGGCACTGAGTGAGCACATGAAATTCAAACAACCCTCTAGAATTTGCCGAGCTGTAGGGGTGCAAGTCCCCTGTTGATGAGAATAACCTTTTATTATTTATTTAGTAAGTGTAGGCTTGGACATGGTTATCATCCATGGAAAACAGTTATATTTCTTCATCCTTGAGCCTTTTTTTCCTCTTTTACATATTTAGGATACATAATAAATATATTCAATGGGGAAAACTGGTGGAGATGCATATGGAAACTTGGTCCTATTTTCTTCTCTTCCTTCCTCCTCCCCTCGGTCCCAGATCCCCAGCGTTCTTTAACATTTGCAGGTCTTGAATTTGTATTTGTTGCCCAATTTAGTGTTCCTGAGAAATGGTAATATATCCATTGATGTTTAGGTGGTGTATACTCAAATGCGAACATAGATGAGTATAATAGGGTGCTCTGTTTAGCGATCGTGATAAATGTGTAGTACATAAAGCCTATTGCTAAGGGGAGGAAACTACTGGTTTTATGGTCAAACAGACTGGAGCCGAATCTTGCTTTCCTCACTTGCTTGGGGAACGTTTTACATATTCTGAAATTTCCTTAAGTTTATATTTCTCCGTCCAGTGGGAGGAGAATCTTTCCACTGACCTTGGAGGACTTTTGCAGAAATAAATTTGATGGTTAATGACAAAGTCCAGTTTCTAACTGGAGAGGTCTCAGCAAGGGAGTGACTCCTTCCTCCTTTCCTGCTGGGCAGGCCACGGACACCTGGGCAGCAGGTCTGGAAGGGCAGAGACCAGAACAGAAACACTTCTGTTGGGGCGATGAAAGGATGTATGTTTAGTTTTTCGTGTTTCAGGACTTTCTGTAATGTTGCATCATTTTATTCAGCAGAAAAATCTGTTTTAGAAAGTTGTCCAGCTCCCATCGCAGGGCTGAAGTCCCAAAGTAAACAGAGCAATGTGTCTAACCTTGGGTCTGGCTGCTGCCTCACTTGGGGAGCTCAGCAGGGGTCGATGTTTGGTCCCTAACCTCAGCCTGGCTGACTGATTGCCACACCCCAAAGCCTCCTTATCCCCTCAGCCTTTGGGTGTCTTAATGAGCTGCTGCTCAGGGGTGAGGCTTTTTGTCAAACAGACCTGCAAGGTTGCTAAGCGCAAACAAGGATAAGGAGAGATTCGAGTTACTCAATACTTGTTTTGCTTAGTGTGTTAAAAAAAATTGCATCATATCCCATTTGGTGATTATGCAATGCAGGGTGGATACTTAAACCGAAGGTTAAGTCTGAGCTCCAGGCACCTTTGCAATGGAGACATCCGTTTATACTCACATGGAAAATATTTAGTTCTGAATTTAAAAAAGAAGTGTAGGAAGCCAATAAAAATAGATCCCAGTGTTCCTTGCACATATAAAGTACACATAGAAAACTTCCCCTCCTGCCTCTTCTCAGGAATTCATTATATTGTGTGCATGAGGTGACCATAAATAAAATTAGTATCCAAATTCCTGCTAACATTGCTAATTTATTCAGAATTGTCTTGTAATATAAAGAGCATCAGTCAATCATGGAATTGCCCAGTCTGGCTTTGATTCTCAATTCTGACATTGCTTAGTATTAGGCAACTCTGGATAAAGGAATGAAAACTTCTGGGTGTGATTTCTTTTATCTTCAGAATGAAAATATAGGATCGATATATAATAGTTCCCTTCCAACACCAGACCTTCTCCATCTTAAACTGCCCCTCACTTACTGTGCCCCAGGGCCTCCACAAACTCCTGGGGCAGGGGCTGCACGGCCAGGAAGACTGAGCTGGGGCTCTGGTCTCAGGGCACACATGGCTTACAGGAGGGACAGGTGTGTACTTAGGTGAACCCCCCTGAGGGCAGAGAGCCTCACGGTGCCCACTGATGGAGCTTGCAGAGTGGGCAGTGTGGAGAGACAGGAGAAAGCAGACCTGAAAATGCAGGGATTCCAGAAATCCCAAAGGTCCACAATGAGCCAGCCCCCCCCCCCCAAAAAAAAAAAAAGAAAAAGAAAAAAAATGCTGGGGAATTTGAGCTGTGCCCCTCAAACCAAGCCAACAGCTTCAGCCTCTGCTCACAGATGCATTTCCACTAGCATCTCTCTAACTTGGGGTGATATTTACTGAGGAAGCTTCTGTCTCTTTGAGCTGTAAAACAGGGCCAAACCTCCACAGGGTGGGTCCTGGGCTTTGAAGGATGGGTGGGGGGTAGTGGGGCTCAGGCAGGGTGCAAGAGTTTGCCAGCCTTGGAAGCCTGCCTGGATGTGGGACTAGCAAAGTGCATTGTTTTGTGCTTAAAATGAGGGGCGAGGGGTTAAGTCAGTCCAAGGCTGCAGTGCTCACTGCAGATCTCATGTTGAGACCTTGAGTAAAGTGGATGTGGCTTTTGTCTGACCCGAAGGGGAGAAACTGAGGCAGCACTGAGTCTGGGAATTTTCAAGCAGCTGTAAAGCATAGCTCAGCTGCAGACACCATCCCTCCCTCGGCACATTCCCTGTTACACACTCGACTGTCTCTGGCACAGGAAGTGCACACACACATTTCCAGGAGCCAAAGGTTGTGAAAATGACACACTTTCCTCAAGATGCAGAGGAACTCTGATGGAGACCGACCTACAGCTCCCAGTGCGTAGCCAAGCTGGGGCACACCTGCAAACTAGATTCGTGGATTTCTGAAGTCAGCTCAGAGACAGGTAACTTTAAAAACTGTTTTTACACAACAAAGAAACCTGAGGAGAGCCTCCACTAAAATAAACTTAGATGTGATGATACCCACCTATAATCCCAGCTACTCTGGAGGCTGAGGCAGGAGGATTGCAAGTTTGAGCCCAGCCTGGGAAACTTAGGAACTTAGGGAGATCTTGTCTCAAAATAAAAGAAATAAAAAGGTCTTGGGATGTAGTTCCATGTGAAGGCTCTGGATTCAGTTCCCAGTATCACAGAAAATACCAGACTGGACATGGTCGCACATGCCTGTGATCCCAGCACTCAGGAGGCTGAAACAGGAGGATTGCCATGAGTTCAAGTGCAGCCTGGGCTACACAGTGAGATCCTTTTTCTTAATAAATAAATAATCTATCAATCAAATAAAGAAAAAATAATAGGATAACAAATATCCTACCACTTAAGAACTACAAATCCCTGAAATCATTCCAGCTATACTAGTTTTTAAGACACTTAATGGCATTAAAATTCAAAGTCAATTCAGCAACTGGGTTTCCAGAAACAAGAAACAAGGGCTGTCACTGGACTTGGCAAATTTAGCCTGCATATATTTCAGGTACAGTTGTTATGAAGAGGGAAATTCTCATAGGCGTAATTATCTTCTGATTCATTTCTTCATTCACAAATAATGAGTAACTCTATTCACCGATAATGTGACTGTGTCCTTCATTGATAGGGGAGATTATTCATCGACACTAGAGAGTCATTCATCTATTTGTCCCCAATATTAATTTTTTAAATCTGTCTGAAATCTTAGTCTGACTTCAGTGATATTTATATTTTGATTATCATCCCCCACCACTTCACTCCTTTTTCTTTGCCAAAGCATTGCAGCTTTGCTCAGTAGCTCTGCCTGGTAATTCCTGTTGCTTTGACATACGCCAGTACCATGTGAGAGTATGTGAGTGTATGTGTGTGTGTGCATGTGTGTGAGTGTGTGTGTGAGCGTGTGTGTGTGTGTGTGTGTGTGAGCGATGGTGCAGCATTTCTGGCATTATAAGACACTCCGGCTCTCCAAGATCATTTTTCATGTTCCCTACTCTAGCTCTAAAAATCATTCCCTTTTCTAAGCAGCCCTGGCTATCTTTTTTTATTGAAAAATGTCATTAAAGACTAAAGGCCGTGCTCTTCTACGCTGGGCCTTTTTGCACCGCGGGCCTCCACTGATCGAGCGAGGAAACAGTGTTTGTAGGCGACCCCACTCCGGTGAGCACATGTGTCACCGTTTCTCCATTTCACTGCCTGTGTCTATTAAACCAAATGTGACTCAGCCTCAGGCCTCTCTCTCCCCTCCACTGCCCCGTGGGTTATTTTCACCTTTTCTTTCAAATCATCTGTAACCTCCCACACCAGCCAGAGAAGCCATCTCCCGCCACCCACCGCGAAGCTGATAATTTCCAGCTCTGGTATGCATCGGTGAGCGGCAGAGTTATTAACCTGTAACCTCACTGGAATCGCTTCATCAGCTGAAGCACAGCACTTATGTGCAGGTGCTATGGCCTTTCTTTTTAGTCTCCCCCCAGCTTCCAAGTTAATTAGGCCAGCCTTTCTGCCCACCGGCCATGCCCACCCGGGAGGCTACTCTATAAACTTGTGAAATACAACTAAGTTGTTTTACCATAGTTTGCATTTCATGCTAGAACCAAGGATGTTGGCCCAACCTTCTGTATCAAACTACTTTTAAAGCGCTTATATTAAGATGCATTCTTTGTACTGTAAATTTCTATGCATTTTGACCAGACTGCATTGCATATCCACTATTGTAGTACTGTACAGTCTCCATTCACCAACTGAAAAATCCCTCAGATCAGCTCTTCAAGCCTTCCCCTCCTTTCTACCCAAAAGCTGGATCACTGACCCTGTGCAATCTGTCAGTCCAAACCATGCATCCTGCATCGAAGCCAGTATCATTTCAACCTCCATATATTGCAATTTATTCACTGAAAATCTAAGTTCCACCAAGCTAAGTGGATGTATCATTCCTAGTGTAACAAGGGTAGTGTATACATCCATTACAGACTAAGGAGAATAAAGTGTTTTAAGAATTTCAATAATTATGAATACCTCTCATTATCTCAGCAATGCAGATCTTAGTGCTGATATTACTTAAACATCTGGAGCCTCACTGATCTTAAGATATATACCTTAATGCAACTAAAATGCTTTCTTTTTATTGCATTTTTAAAGAGGGTGAAACTAAACATAACAGAACAAAGTAGATCAAAAGAAAACAATGTGAGTGACACAGATTTCAAAGAAAGATAATAGGAGATCTACCATGGCTACCATAATGTCTCTTGTTTTCTTCCAAAGACCTGTCCATATCTTCACACACAATGAATTCATACAAAACAAAATAGTATTAAACTGATCAGAACAGAGTGATGAAGGCATTAAAGGCCTTCAAAACCAGACAATACGGAAATCAATAATGACTGCCTTAGTGTCTCTTGTTCTCATTCAAATTAGCTGTCTGTACGTTCATGTATATTGAAATTAAACAATACAAAACAGACGAAAACCACTGTAAACAAAGAATAGCAGCATTATTGCATTTCACAGCATGATGATATAGTATCAGCCATGGATAACATAAGGTCTCATTTTCTTCAAGTAGCTTTTCATTTTCTTTTCTTTTTTCTGTTTTTAAAGGAAAGAATAACTGGGGAAGGAGAAAGGAGAAAGGAAAGAAGGGAAAAGATTATATGTCTGTATATACATGATGGATAACTATACTACAAATCTCTGTTCAAAAGAACAGTTTGTGCTTCCATTGTTTGGTCATCTTTTTCATGCCTATATCTTGTAAACTGAACAAATACTTTGTTTTTTTATTTTATTTATTTTTACATGGGGTTGTTGAATATTGTTTTTTTTTTTAATTTTTTTTTTATTTAAAGAGAAACAAAAGCATGTAAAGGGTAGAGATAATACAGAATTTCAAAAAAAAGATAAACAATAAGAAATCACTAGTTGATAAATTACATATTATCCTCTTAGAAATAGTTTTTCAAGTTACAAAATTAAAGCATACAAAGTAGATATTCAAACAGTGAGAGTGTAAACAGCTACACATGTATGAATCTCTGCATGTATTTCTATCCTTTCTGTATTAGAGGGAAAAACAAAACTTAGCAAGACAAAACAAAACAAATTCCTATAAAAACATGAAACCAAAAAGTCATATAAAACCACAGTACAAAGTGATCTACAATGATTACTGTGTTGTTTATTATTGTCAATAGAATTGTCTATATCATCAGGCATAATTGAATATAGCAGTATAATTGCATATAGCAGAACATAACAATATTAGTAAAAATAAAACATTGTAGACAGTATAAACTTCAAAGGCAGGTAATAATCAAACCAGAGTGGATATTCTAGTGAATCGTGTCATCTTAAGTGCAGTTGCCTATACTCTCAGACTTGATACTATCAATCATAACAGCTTTGAATAAAATCTATCAATACAAAACAGTGATCTAACAAACCAGATTTGATTACGATCAGTCATGGTAAAACAGTGTAGGTTTTACAGAGCTTTAGATTAAGTTAATAGGAAATTAAGGATGATTGCCATACTATATCCTGTTATTTTTGGGATTACTATCTATGCCCTCAAATCTAGTACAGGTAGAATGACTAGAACAGAATATAATACATCTAAGCAGAATGGTGTGAGTAATGTGGGTTTTAAATCCTGGTGCACTATTAACAATATAGTGTATCAAGGCCATCTATGTTAGAGATTCTAGCCATCCTTCTCTGCTATGCTATTTTTCTGCCTTTGTTTGTCTAGTTTTCTCCTTCATTCTACTGCCTGCCCCACTCACTAGGGCCTTTCTGCCACTGTTCCTAAAATCCTGGTATTTTTTTCTCTCTCTAGAATGTCCTTCAGTATTCTCTGTAGGGTTGGATTGGTGGTCACAAACTCCCCCAGTTCCTCTTTGTCATGGAAGCATCTTGTTTCTCCATTAATTTCTAGTGACAGTTTTGCAGGGTACATCAATCTGGGCCAGAGGTTATTTTCTTTCAGGGTTTGGAATACTTTGCTCCAAGCTCTTCTTGATCTGATGGTCTGTGTCAAGAAGTCAGCCGTGATTCTGATGGGCTTACCTTTATAGGTAATCTGTTTCTTTTCTCTGATGGCTTTTAATATTCTGTTTTTATATTGAATTTCTGGTATCTTGAATATTATATGTCTGGGTGTAGATCTGTTTTGGTTGTAGGTGGCTAGAGTTTGGTATGCCTCACTTAACCAAATGTCATTTTCTTTTCCCATGCTTGGGAAGTTTTCCTTAATTATTTCCGTGAATAGCCTTTGTAATTCACCTGTATGTATTCCTGCTTCTTCCTTCACATTTCTTATTCTTAAACCGTAGATTCTCTTGTCATCTTCTGGCCAGTGTATTGTTACTGCCTGTTTCCTTGTTATTTTTAAGAGATCTTTCCTTTCATGATCGCACATTGCAAACTTGTCTTCAAGTTTTGATAGTTTATCCTTAGTTTCTTTAAGGAGTTTTGACAGCTTTCAATGGGGTTTTTAATTTCCTGCTAGTCTCTTTGAATCTGCTTCATGTATTCTATATTTTCTTTATATTTTTTATCAAATGTTTCTCTCCTTTTTTTGTGTTCCTCCCTTCTTCTGTCTGTATCTTCCTGAGAGATGCTTCCTGAGAGCATTTCTTTTATTACTCTACTCATATCTTGCTTTACCTGATTTAATATTTCAGTTTTGAGCTCATCTACAAGGTCCCAAAGATATCTCTTAATGGCCATTGAAGCCATGTCTGATGTTGCATGTTTGCCACCCTCAGTCTCCTTTGTTTTTCCCTCTTCTGGATCAGTGCTCTCAGGGTTCTCGGCTGGGGGCCTCCTCCTGCCTCTCTCTCCTATCATGGCCCTGGCTTCCTCCACACAGGTTACAGTGCAGGTCCCAGCCCCCTTCCCTGTTGGCCACATTGCCTCCGAAGCATGCTGGCGAGGGACCTCTGCCCTCTCCTGACTGCTCTTGTCACTGAGGTGTAATCAGCAGCTGCATATGCCTGCCCCTCCCCACTGGGCCAGCCAAACTTCAGGGGCCTTCACCCAGATAGTGCGTGCTAGGCACAGGGAATCGATTTGGGATGGCTCATTTGGTCCCGGCCAGGGGCATGGCCTAGTCCAAGCAAATCTCATGAATCTGCTCTGGGGAGGGAGCAACCAGTTGAAGTCACTGTTGCTCCCAGTTCAGGCTCCTCCTGCCCAATTCCAACATGTTGCCCATTTGGTTGCACACTTCTGTATGGGGGGGTCTCATTCCCAGCACTGACCGTGGATTAATGAAGGTCCCTTCATAGGCTCTGCTCTCCGCTGGGCTCACCAACTCCCAACTTCAGTGCTGCTGTGATTGCTGTGAGTGGCGGCGGGAATGAGTTTGAGCAGCTCTGCCAGCTGGTGCAGATTCAAGCTGGTGCAAATTCAGGCCAGCACAAACTTGGCAGGTCACAGTGAAAACGTTGTGTCCCATAATTTTTAGCTGTTTCAGTTGTAGTCCTCATGTGTTTGATGAACTTTTTTATATTTTAATTTCTTCCTGTGTCAGCAGGATCCATCTCCCTCTGTCTGGGTCTCTCCAGGGTGTTTTATTCTGGCATATGAATTGTTTCTCCTGGGAGGCTTTGTATTTTGTTGCTCACTGATCGGCCATCTTGACTTTTCTCTGTTTTTTTTTTTTTTTTTTAAAGGGTAAAATGTTTTTGGTGGCTTCAGTCCATACTCAGTTGGCTCCAAGGCAGGGTGACATGGTGGCCCCAGTCCATGGTGGCTGCAAATGTAGCTGTTCATTTTATCATACATTATATAATCGATTCTGTTTTGGAGAAGTTCTATGCATGTATAAGCCTCTACATGTATACCCATCTTTTCTGTATTAGAGGGAAAAACAAACCAAAACAAAACAAATTACTAGGAAAAGCAAGAAACAAAAAAGTAACAATAGCAAAGAGCCCAAAACAATGACAATATAGGCCTTCAAGGTGGTAGGAGCATAACTAAGGTTGTTATTTTACATAATGTTCTTCAAGAGTTCCTCAGATCACCAGACACTGCTTTATTAAACATTTCCAAGCCAAACAAAATTTGTAACAGCTAATGTAGACAAAAGATCTTCCCTATATATCTAATTCTCTTCAAATCTGTAAGGAAACCTTTTAAACATCTAAATGAATAAACACATTCTTGCATTTGTACAGTCATCAACTGTGATCTGAAACCTATTTTCAAGTATGTTAGCAAACTAAAGAATCATTTGATTAGACAAGGTGCACATAAATCAAAACATTAATTGGTAAAAGATGTTTTGAGAAATGTTGGTAAAAGGAACCAAAATGCTTCAATGTGTAGAAAGAGTTGACTTAAAAATTTCATTGTGAACTTCTTTAGAGAAAGCTCTCAAGGTTATAGAGGAGTTACAAAGAGAATGGAATTTATTACAATATTGCAGCCACTTCTCACATGAGCCAACAGATACAAATTTTACTCTTATGTTGTCATAAAGAGTCTTCAAGCATTTTATTTTGAACTAATTTATAGAAAAGTTGAGAAGATGGCACATTGCTCCTATACCCAGTCATCCAGGGTGACCATTTTCCACAACTGTAATACAAAGAACAAAGCCAGAAAAAGGTGTTTATGGTGGTCCTCCTCCCTAAACTTCAGAGCAGAGTAGATTCACCTGCTGTTTTCATTAGCATCCTATTTTTGGGCTTGAATCCTACCAATAACCCCACTTTGTATAAAAGTATTTCCCCATAGTCTTTTCCATCAATAAAATTTCCTTGGTCTGTTCTTGTCTTTTATGATATGAGGAGATATTAACATTTGATTCTTAATGGGGAAAGCAGGACACACAGGTGCACTCGTGTGCACACATACGCACACACGCGTGCACACACACACACACACACACACACACCTGATGATCACAACCATACCAAGAGAGACGCTGAGGAAACACCAGGACAAAATAACCCCAGAGCTTAACAGCTCTTATTTTTCCTGTGGGTGAGAGATTAAGGGAAGTTGTTTCTTTAATCCTTTTCCATTCCTTTATTTTTTAGAATGGGTTTTCAAAATTGGCCATTCAAGATTTAAAATTACAAGAGAGATGCATAAAATAAAACTATACCTTCTGTGAGCTGGAGAGTCTTGTGGAGCTAGGCATTGTGGTCTCATGCTGAATCTGGCAGTGTTGGTTCACCATGTGGTAGGTGTGTGCGTGAGTCCCAGGTTCTTCTACCTTTAATCCCTTTCTTTTCCTTCCCTTCCCTCCCTTCCCCTCCCTTCCCCTCCCCTCCTTTCCCTTCCCTTCCTCTCCATCCCTTCTCTCCTTCCCTTTTCCTTTCTTCTCTTTTTTCTTCTTTTCCTTCTCCCCCTGTTCTTTTTCCTTCCTGACACCAGCGTCTGAATATATTAAGGAGGAGGAGCTGTCCACTATGAATGGCTAGCAGCCCATGGTGATGGTGAGGAGCACCTAGCTCACCGGAAACACCAGGAACACAGATGCCCAGGAGAGATGGCGGAAGCGAGCGCCCATCTGAACTGCGCCTGCTCCAAGAGAGGAGGGGACATCACGGAAAAAGGGGCCCCACCTTCCTTCCCTGTCTCAAGGGCCCTGGGCACTACAAGGTACAGATTGCAGGGACCAGGCCTCCGCCTCACTTTCCATCCAGGAGGTTGCTAGGAATGAGAGACGTCAATTCCTGGTCATTGCTCTCAAGGACACTTTACTCTTCACTCTTAGCTGACGCCTCGTATTGGCTCTGTGGTTACTGCCGGCTCATCATGGAAGAGGTGCTCTAGTGAGAGGGCCGCCCTCATGCACCCGGGGTGGGCTGGGCATCCAGGGGTGATGGTTATTCCCAGGAGAGGTAAAAAGCAGCCCCTGGTGCCTGTGGCCTCAGACAGAAGGCAGCCCAGGAAACTTCCTGGCACGAAGCAGGAAAGACCACGGTTCCAAACATGTGGCCACTGCTCATTTACTAAGTGTCTACTCTGTTCTGTTCCCAGTGCTGGGCCCATAACAACCCTGCAAGATGGACAACACAAACCCACTTTACAGCAAGCAGCTGGAGACTCCTGCAGGGTCTGTAACCCTGGGATACACTCTGAAGTTCCACTTGCTCCTCTGTGTGATGGGAGTAACACTCCTTTCTGATTAAAGGCACTGGGATTCAGTGACCCACACTGAAGGCTCTGAATACATTCTCGAAGGCCCGTAGGTGTGGAAGAGGAGAGATTCTTCAGCACCCAGGTCTGGGGCAGCACTCTTTATGGATGCTTTTCTCAAACGTGATCTGGTTTTGATTTTTTAACTGAAGCCTAGAATCTCGAGGACCTGCCAGGCACAGGAACTCCCCTTGGAACCTTCCTGAAATGCAAGCAGTTTAAAGGTCACTGAAACCTTCACCCAGAGTGTATTTATACTTGTCTGGTCAACTCTTGAGAAGGATTTTCCAGGAGATGGTGGCCTCTGGGGAGACCTCTCACCGAGGACCCTGTAACTCATGTTCTGTTGTTTTTGGCCTCTGGCTCCTGAAAGGAAAAGGAAACTCAGTGAAAAATGTTCAACAAGGCCAATGATATAAATATTTTTTAAAAGCACTAAATAAATTGTGTTAGAAACCATGGCTGCTGGGTAGTGTCTCCGCCATCGGCGCTGAGCAGAAGGTTTGTTTCAGCAACCTGAGAGAGCGCTGGCTCCAGGTCTGCTGGGCCTCCAGGATCTAGGATGAGAAACGCTCTGGGTCCTTATCCACTGGTATCTGGGGCTAGAAGAGGCAGGTAACTGAGGAGGCCTAGCAGGCCAGGGTAGGGAGCCTGCAGACCTCTGTACCTCAACCAAAACAGGGCAGCAGGGGAGGGGCACTCCTAATACAGGGATGACAGTGGGCCGCTACACAGAACCAATCAGGAAAGGGCTCCCTCGGACCAATCAGAACTTCGCTATTTTCAACCCTTCCCTTGAAGATGATGTGGTTCACTGGACCAATCAGAAGATGGTCTTTTCAATCCTTATTTGCACGTGGGCACAGGAACAAAATTCAGTTCAAGTCTCTGCTGGGAGTGGAGTTCTGTGAGATTTCAACAGGGATTCATTCGGGTCAGAATACAGAGCACTATGGTCTCCTGGGTTACCGCACACTCCCACCTGAGCGTCTCCTCTCCTGACCTAAATCTGGCAACTTGTCCCCCATGATACCAACACCCAGCTTTGTCCTTCCGAGAAAGTCATGGAAATGAAGCCATCGAGGGTGTGTTCCTGGGGCCTGGCTGCTTTCCAAACAGGTTCCTGCTCCCCTCAACTCTCCTCTCTCTCTCTCTGAGTGGTATTTCATTGGCATGCCTGTGTGACAGAAAGGACAATTGCTCCATGAATGTTTCATTGAAAACCTTGCAATCTGTGACTTTATTACCTTCCATGTCATTGGGCTTTGCTGATGTGATTAGATGAAGGATCTTAAATTGGGGAGCTTTTCCTAGGTTAATCCTCATGGCTCAAGGATGGACATGGGGAGCTACTGAGAGGGAGGCAGAAAGCTCAGGCAAAAGGAGGGACTGTAACAACAGAGGTCCAGGTTGGAGTGACTGCTTTCACAGAAGGAATGGAAGAGGCTTCAGGGGCTAGAAAGTCAAGGAAATGGGTTTATTCTGGGGCCTCCAGAGAGAACATGGCCCTCAGAAGACCTTGGTTTTAGCTTCACATGATCCACTTTGGACCCTGACCTTCAGAGCTATAAGATTTCAAAATTTCAAAATTCTAGGAAGCTGCCAAGATATTTTCTATAGTGGCTCCATCACTGCACAAAGTCAAAGCAACAAAAGAGACTGGGTTCCTCTCCATCCTCAGCAGCACATGGAATATCAGTGCAAAGACTGAGCTTAGCAATTCTCCTCTTCTCTTCTCTTCTCTTCTCTTCTCTTCTCTTCTCTTCTCTTCTCTTCTCTTCTCTTCTCTTCCCTTCCCTTCCCTTCCCTTCCCTTCCCTTCCCTTCCCTTCCCTTCCCTTCCCTTCCCTTCTCTTTTTTCTCTCCTCTCCTCTCCTTTCCTCTCCTCTTCTTTCTTTCTTTCTTTCTGAGCCACATCCCCATTTTATTTATTTATCATTTTATTTTAATTTTTTTAGACAAGTCCTTGCTAAGTTGATAAATTGGTCATATTGGCTTCAAATTTGCAATCTGCTGCCTAAAGCTGAGAGAATTCTGGGATTCCAGGCATGCGCCTCCATGCCTGGCTTGATCGCAGTGATTCAGATAGGTGAGTCAGTGGTATCTAAGTGTAGTTTTATCCTACTTTCCTTTGGTGGAGGAAACTGTAAAACATTTCATATAGGTATAATTTTTTGCTCTCCATAGGTCTTTGTTGGCAGGTCTGTTCCAATCTTCTGCCTAGGCTTTTAAATTGAGTTGATTATTTTCTCCTTGTTTAGTTTCTGACACTTATTGCAGGTTGTAAATACATATCCTTTGTTCGGTATTTAGGGTTGTAAATATTTTCCTTTAGTCTACAGTTTCGTCTTTTAGTTCTCTTAGTGGTTTCTTTGACATGGCAGAAGTTTTAAACTATGACTGAAATAAAATTTAACATGTTTTTCTTTAATGAATTATATTTCTATTTTTGCCTGAGTCCACCTAAGATTTTCCTTATTTTTATGTTTAAGATTTTATTGTTTTATGTTTTGCATTTAGAGTTATGACCCAGTTTGAATCAATTTAAAATAAGATGGCACTTCAGGTCAAAGTTTATTGCTTCACATTGAAAATGTCCCAATTTTCTAATACCTTTTGGAAAAACTGGGATTTTTCCCATTAATTGTTTTTGCATCTTTGCTAATAATAGCTTAGTTGTACTTCTGTGATCTTTTTCTGGATTCCACAGTCTACTCCCTTGACCTGTGCATATATCACTTTGTAATATTATAGTTCCAATTAATGTAGCTTCACGGTCAGCCTTAAACTTAACTGCTGTAATTACTCCATCTTTATTTTCCAAAGCTGATTTAAAAATATATATATATTCACATTTTCTTAGGAAGTTAGAATCAACTTGTCTATATTGGCAAAATTACAATTAAAAATCCTGCTGGAATTTTTATTTTATTTATTTACTTATTTGTATACTTATTTATTTACTTATTTCTTTTTGGTGCCTGGAATTAAACTCATGGCCTCATGTTTGCCAGGCAGGCGCTGTACCACTGAGCTATATCCCTGGCCCTGGGATTTATATTTTCATTAAAGTCTTTCTATTGTTTGGGCAGAATTGATGTTTTTACTACCTTAAAAATTTCTAGCCTTGAACATTGTATTACTTGGATAGTGTATGAACTTTAATAAAAAACTTTAGTATGTAGTGGAATCAAGACTGTGTATTAGTTTTGCTAGATTCATATCTATTTTATTTATTGAAACTGTTGAAATGACTTCAAATAATAACTCAGACTTGAATTTTAGGATAAACCTTTCTTGGGTATGACACATGATTTTTAAACAAATTATTGGATTTGTTTTCCTAATATATTTTTACAGTTTTTGTATCTGAATTATTCAGGCTTATTTGTGTAAAGGTTTTTTTTTTTTGCACTATTTTTGACTTGGGACTAAGGTACTGTTGGCTTTAGTAACAGTAGTTGGAAAGTATTCTTTCCTTTTCTATTAACTGGAATAGAATTTATAGAATTCAAAGCAGTAGAACCCTGAGACCTACACACTAGAGAGTATTTTTTTAACCACCAATCATCTGCCTTAATAGTCTTGCATTGTTCAGATTAGCAGCTGAATTTTGATGTGTTTGACACAACCACATACCTAAGTTTTATCAAATACATGCATGTGGAAATGCTATTATCCTCTCAATGTATGTGGGCATGCTAGTGATATATTTACTTTGATACTTCACATTAGTAATGTGTGTCTTTTTCTTTCTCTCTCTTTTGATCTTGAGATGTCATTACCTTATTCATTTATTTACAGAATCTGCTTTGGGTGTTGTTGTATTGCTTTTCTGTTTATAATTTCTTGATTTCTGGTCTTTATTTCTTTTCTATGACTTGCTTTAGCTTTATTTTGTTTTTATTTTCCTAGGTCCTTATGGTACACTTTGAGATTTTTGACTGGGATCTTTTCTTCCTTTCTTATATAAGCATTTGATGCTGTTAACCTTTCTTTAGAATCGTCTTAACTGCATCTCATACTATGGGATGTCTTCCCATTTTTATTCTATTCAACTCAAAATGTATTTACTTGTGATTTCCTGTTTATCCCCTGTGTCCTTTTTAATTTCCACATGCTAGACATTGGATTATCTTTCTGTTACTCCTTCCCAGTTTAATTCCATCTGATCTTGAATTGACTCAATTTTGCCCCCCCAACATTCATATGTTGGAGCTCTAGCTGTGGTACCTCAGAATACAGTTATCTTTGGAGATGAGGCTTTTGAAGACGTAATCAAATTACAGAGTCATTAGGGTGACCCTAATCCAATATGACTGGAGTCCTTATAATAACAAGAAATTAGGGTACACGCATCTTAGGCAGAAGGATGTTCACCAAACACACCATGAGAAGACAGCCACTTGCAAGTCAAGGACAGACACTTAGGAAAAGTGACCTTGTCATAACCTTGACCTGGGACTTCCAGCCTCCAAAATTGTGATAAAAAGTATTTCTGTTGTATTAGCCCCTGCTCGAGACATGCAATTTCATTATAGCATTCCTACCAAGCCAATGCGTGAGCCAAGAACGTATGCTGCATTATTTGATTCTGTTAAATATGTTAAGATTTGAATTATAATCCACTATGTGGTCTGTCTTGCTTAGCGTTTTACAGACACTGGGAAAGAAAGTGTGTTCTATTCTTTTGGAATGTTTTAGAAATGTCAATTAAGTCCAGTTGACCAATGTTGTCATTCAATTCTTTCGCATCCTGTCTCATTTAGTCTTTATCTGTTTTGTCAATTACTGGGGAAAGATTGTTGTGTTGCCAAGCTATTACTCTGGATTGGTGTATTTCTTATTTCTGTCTCCAAGCTCTGTCATTAGCGCAAATCCATTTCAGTCTGCTTTGACTTTTTACCTCTCTCTGCTGCCCCCTTTAACCTCAATGCTCTTCTTTGTTCTGAAGTCTATTTTGCTGAGATTAATAGAGCCACTCCAGCTTTCTTCGCTTTTTGCTTGCGTGGTATATCTTTTGTGTCCTTTTACCTTGAAACTATTTTTCTTTATCTGACAGTCATCTTTTTGCCATCTCATATCGCTGGTGTTTACTTGAAAATTTATAAGTGACATCATTTTTGAGAAAGTCTTTTTCTTATAAATTCTTCAACCACTCTCTTATCCATCAAAATGTTTTTCACTACAGGCATCACTTAGAGACATATTGAGAGCAGGAAAATTCATAACCTATATGTTGCCTGGTCTTCAACACAGAATCTTTTTCTGCTCGTTTTTTGATATTAGAGGATTCAGTTAGAACCCCTTGATACTGATAAATTGGGCACAGAAGGAACCCCAAAGGACCTGAATCCTAGACCAAGCTGCATTCCTCCTCCTGCTCTTTGCCTGCTTGGTCAGAAGGAGGAAGTTCAGAGGATCTGGAAATTGAATTTAAAAGCAAGAGAGATCAGTCAGAGTCACTCATCCGCTCTGGTGTAGTGAAGTCTGTAGTGCGGGCTGTGAACCCTGGGCCTTGATGTCGGTATATACAATAATACACGTTCACCCAGGACTCAACTCTTCATTCCAAGTCACTTAAGACCATCGCTTACATCCATGGCATTGGATTAGAGAATGAAAAGTTACTTGTGGCTTTTCAGCTCCCACTCCTGGTCCATTTCCCCCTTCTGTGGACGGTTTCTCCTCCTTTTATGAGCTCCTGAATCCTCAATGAATATGTCACATGTGCCGCTCCGTGGCAGACAGAAGCATGAGAGCAGGCAGCTGTGGAACCAGTAGGAAGCCACTGGAGCCATCAGCCTGAAGACAGACAAGTGGTGACACATGCCAGGCATGCTGATTGTGCTTTTCAGTCATTTTCTTGACGCCTTCTCTGAATACAATGTTAGGTGGTGTAGCTACCTGGGAAGGAACCCAGGGCCTTTGCACTGAGCTGCATCTCCAACCCTTTTTTTGGTTTGTTTGTTTTTGAACAGGGTCTTGCTGATTTTCTCAGGCTGGGCTCAGAGTTTCCATCCTCCTGCCTCAGCTTCCCTGAGTGCCGGAAATATAGAGACCCCACCACGGTGCTCAGCTCTGTGTTCTCTCCTGTTAGAAACAAAGAAACATAACCTCAGAGAAGTTTGAGTAGACTCAGTGTGGAGTAAATCTGGGAGACAGGAACAAAATTCCCTTTTCATTTTAAAATGTTTCCCTTCTACATTCTCTCCTTTGCTTTCTTCCTGTCTCCCTCTGCTGCTCTCCTGTCTAATTTGCAGGGTGCTTGTTAGGAGCGATGCCAGATCTTGAACATAAGATGTCAAGCAGGCAGAGGGTGGGGACTGGCTGTGGGAAAGAGGGGCCAGGATGGGGCTCCTGAGGGGCTGAGGAAGTAGCTCAGCCCTCCTGCGGGCACTGGGGTAAAGTGTAGGAGAGAGGGTCCATCGCTCTGAGGGTCATTAGAATTCTCCTGCTGGGGAGAGATTCTCAGCACAGAGTCAGTGGGCCAAAGGGCTGTCTTGGACCCAGCAAGAGTTAGACTAGAAGCCGCACAGTTTGCAGCAAGTTCAATGGTTCCTGGGCGGAAGCTCTTGCTGATGACCTCACTGCATGTCATGGTGGCCCCTCAGCCTCACCTTCAAAACCAACATCCAGACTACACAGGTCCCTGCACAAGGTCATGCATGAGCAAAGGGACTTAAAACCCAGGAGCTGCTCTGCACCTGCCTTTCAAATTTTTTATTTGTTATGTTTTTGAGACAGGGTCTTACTATGTAGCCCAGACTGGCCTTGAACTCCTGGTGATCCTCCTACCTCAGCCTCCCGAGTGCTGAGATTGTAGGTGTGAGTCACTACGCCCAGCTGCCCCTGCCTGTAAGGACAGGGCATCGTGTCCTTCATTGAACTAGCTGTGAAACCAGCTAGTTTCACCAGCCTGGAAAGAGCAGTGCCAGCCACGCCTGTGCACAGGCGGGAAGCAGGAGCTGACGTCCTCAAAGGATGCAGGAGGATAAGTCAGTCACTGTTTACAAGGAATTCTAATCTTAGCGGGGTTCAAGGTGAAGGCAGACACCAGCCAGGAGCGGCCAAGAACAACACTGCCAGCTTGCTAGGAGACACAGGCCTTCAGCCAGACACTGTTTTTTCTCTAAATATTGTTGCCAGAAAGACTCCGTCAGAAAGTCTCTGTCCCCTGGACAACCCCAGCCTATCAGCAATAATAATAGTAAAAATAATTAACTGTGGTATAAGATCGACTGCTATATATTCTGGTGGTTTGTTTATATTACTTTATTTTGTGCCTCCTCTGCTCCTTTTCCCTCTGAAAATCTAAGTAGGTATTGTTACAGAAAAGGGGACAGAGAGGTCAAATGATTGATCCAAGTCACACAGTTAATATGTAACAGAATTAACATTTCTGGGCTATGAACTCAAGTCTAGCTATTTTTCAGAAATTTTATTTGTTTTGCCAAGTAGTGAAACTGGTCCTGCGAATGAAGATTTTATTTATTCCTACAGCTTCTGTATATAAACTAAAACAGCTCAATTATTCGATCTTATGAAGTTTTTTTTCTTGTCTTTTTGAGACAGGGTCGTGCCATGCAGTTCAGGCTGACCTCGACTTCACAGTGATCCTCCTGCCTCAGCCTCTTGAGTGCTGGGGTTATAGGTGCATAACATGGTGCCCAGCCATTGAAGTTTCTTTTTTTTTTAATGTCACAATAACTATGACCTTTCTTTCTGTCCAGAACTGAACATATGTGTATGGTTTCCATAAATTGTCTGAGTATTCCAAAATATTATTTTTTAAAAACTATCTGTGAACTTCAAGTGGTGACAAATCTTTGTGGACTGATTTAGGATTGCAGTTGAAAACTTCAAGTCAGGGTTTGGGGAGCCCTGTGACCAGCCTGTACCCCTTCTTCCCAACCCACTTCCTCATTCTTGCCCCCGGGGTGCCCAGGGGTATGTGCAGAGCAAGCTCCCACGCTGCCCAGAGACAGAAGGGCCAGACTCCGAGGGCGACGTCGCCAGCTGCCTCTGAGAGTTCCAGGCTGTCCGAGCTCTGTGCTGTACTGAGAGTCGCATCGGACCATCTCTGACACAGTGCACAGCTGGTTCCGCTGGATGGAGAACTGAGGGAAGAACTCGAAAAATGCCCAGCTCCTGTTTAATCCTATGATGGCAGAGAGGAAACCGTAACGAAC